>JAIUJO010002973.1:10000-15000 GCA_023846275.1 Vanilla planifolia | reverse complement strand
AAGTAGAAGAAACATAAGAAAAAGAAGAAGAAGAAGAAGAAGAAGAAGAAGAAGAAGTTGAAGTAGAAGAAGAAGAAGAAGATATAGAAGAAGAAGAAGAAGCAAAAGAAGAAGATGAAGAAGAAGTTAAAGAAGAAGAAGAAGAATTAGAAGAAGAAGAAAACGAAAACGAAAGAAGAAGAAGAAGAAGAAGATGAAGAAGAAGAAAATGATGAAGAAGAAGACGAAGAAGAAGAAGAAGAAGAAGAGGAAGATTAAGAAGAAGAAGAAGAAGAAGAAGAAGTAGACAAATAAGAAGTAGAAGTTGAAGTAGAAGAAGAAGAACAAGATGAATAGGAAGAAGAAGATGACGAAGAACAAGAAGAAGAAGAAGAAGCAGAAGAAAATGATGAATAAGAAAAAGAATAGGAAGAAGAAGAAGAAGAGGAAGAGGAAGACGAAGAAAAAGAAGAAGTAGAAGAAAAAGAAGAAGAAGAAGAAGAAACAACAGAAAAGGAAGACGAAGGCAAAGAAGAAGAAGATGAAGTAGACGAAGATGAAGAAGAATAAGAAGGAGAAGAAGAAGAAGAAGAAATAGAAGAATAAGAAGAAGAAGAAGCAGAAGAAGAAGAAGACGAAGAAGAAGAAGAAGAAGAAGAAGAAGAAGATGATGATGATGAAGAAAAAGAAGAAGAAAAAGAACAAGAAGAAGTTTAAGAAGAAGAAGAAGAGGAAGAGGAAGAAGAAGAAGAAAGAAGAAAGAACAAGAAGAATAAGAAGAAGAAGTAGAAGAAGAAGAAGAAGGAGAAGAGGAAGGAGGAGGGGAAGATGAAAAATGGGAAGTAGAAGAATAAGAAGAAGAAGAAGAAAAAGTGTAAGAAAAAGAAAACGGAGAAGAAGAAGAAGATTACGAAAAAGAAGAAGAAAAAGATGAGAGAAGAATATGAAGAAGAAGAGGAAGAAGAAGAAGAAGAATGAGAAGCAGATGAAGTTGAAGAAGAAGAAGAAGAAGAACAAGTAGAAATAGATGAAGAAGACGAAGAAGAAGAAGAAGAAGAAAAAGAAGATGAAGAAGAGGAAGTAATTGTAAAAGTAGGAGAAGAAGAAGATGATGAAGCTGAAGAAGAAGAAGATGAAGCTGTAGAAGAAGAAGAGGAGGAAGAATACGAAGAAGAAGAAGGAAAATAAGAAAAAGAACAAGAAGAAAGAAAAGAAGTAGAAGACTAAGAAGAAGTTGAAGAAGAAGCAAAAAAAGAAAACAAAAGAAAAAAGAAAAAGAAAAAGAAGAAAAGAAGAAAAAGAAGGAGAAGAAGATGAAGTTGAACAAGAACAAGAAGAACAAGAAGTCAAAGAAGAAGAAAAAGAAGTAGAAGAAGGAGATAATGAAGAAGAGAAAGAGTAAGAAGAAGAAGAAGTAGTAGAAGAAGAAGATGAAGAAGTAGAAGAAGAAGAAGAATGCGATTAAGAAGAAGATGAAGAGAAAGAAGAAGAAGAAGAAGAAGAAGAAGAAGAAGAAGAAGACGAAAAAGAAGACAAAGAAATAGAAGAACATGAAGATGAAGAAGAAGAGGAAAAGGAAGAAGAAGAAGAAGAAGAAAAAGAAGAATTTAAAGAAGAAAAAGAAGAGAAAAGAAGAAGAGGGAGAAGAAGAAAACGAGGAAGAAGAAGAAGAAGAAGAAGAAGAAGCAGAGGTAGAAATAGAAGAAGAAGAGGAAGTAAAACAAGAAGAAGAAGCAGATGAAGAAGAAGAAGAAGAAGAAGAGGAGAAGAAGATTAAGTTGTAGAAGAAGAAGAAGAAGAAATGAGAAGAAGAAGAAGTTGATGAAAAGGAAGACGAAGAAGAAGAATAAGAAGAAGACGATGTAAAAGAAGTGGAAGAAGAAGAAGAAAAAGATGAAGAAGACAAAGATGAAGATGGAGAAGGAGAAGGAGAAGAAGAAGGAGAAGAAGAATAAGAAAAAGAAGAATAGGACAAAGAAGATGAAGTAGAACAAGAAGAAGAAGAAGGGAAAGAAGAAGGAGTGGAGGTAAAAGGAAAAGAAGAAGAAGAAGGAGATGATGAAGAAGAAGACGAAGAAGAAGTGGACGAAGAAAAGAGGATGACGACAATGATGAACAATAAGATGAAGATGTTGAAGAAGAAGTACAAAAAAAAAGAATAAGAAGAAGAAGAGTAAGAAAAAGAAGAAGAAGAAGACAGAAGAAGAAGAAGAAGAAGAGGAGGAAGAAGAGGAAGAAGAAGAAGTAAAAGAAGTAGAAGAAGAAGAAGAAGTTGAAGAAGAAGAAGAAGAAGAAGAAGAAGAAAAAGTGGAAGAAGTGAAAGAAGAAGAAGAAGAAGAAGTCGTAGATGAAGAAGAGAAAGACGACGAAGAGGAAGAAGAACAAGAACTAGAGAAGTAGAAAAAGAAGAAGAAAATGAAGAATAAGAAGAATAAAAAGAGTAATAATAACAATAATATAAGAAGAAAAAGAAGATGATGATAACGACGATGATGATGATGATGAGGATGATGGAGAAGAAGAAGAAGAAGGAATGAAGATGAATAATAATAATAATAATAATAATAATAATAATAATAATAAGTAGTTAGCAGTAGAAGAAGAAGACAATGGTGAAGAAGAAGATGATAAAGAGGAGGAGGAAGAAAAAGAAGAAGAAGAAGAATAATAAGTAATAGTAGTAGTACTAGTAGAAGGAGAAGAAATAAAAATGGAGAAGAGGAGGAAGAAGAAGAAGAAAAAGTGGAAGAAGCGGAAGAAGAAGAAGTCAAAGTAGCAGAAGATGAAGAAGAAGTTAAAGAAGTCGAAGAAAGAAGAAGAAGAGAAAGAGGAAGAAGAAGTTAAAGAACAAGAAGAATATGAAGAAGAAGAAGTAAAGATGAAGAGGAGGAGGAAGAAGAAGAAGAAAAGAAGACCAAGAAGAAGAAGAAGAAGAAGAAGGAAAAGAAGAAGAAGAAGATGAAAAGGAAGAACAAGAAGAAGAAAAGGAAGAAGAAGAAGAAGACGAAGAAGAAGAACAAGACGAAGAAGAAGAAGATGATGATGAAAAAGAAAGTCATAAAAGAAGAAGAAGAGGAAGACGAAAAGAAAGAAGTTAAAGAGGAAGAAGAAGGAGAAGAAGTTGAAGAAAAAGAATAATACTACTAATAATAATAATAATAATAATAATAATAATAAGAACAATAATAATAAGAATGAGAAGAAGAAGAAGAAGAAGAAGGAGAAGAAGGAGAAGGAGACAAAAAAGAAAAACAAGAAGAAGAAGATGAAGAAGTAGAAGAAGAAGAAGAAGATGATGATAATGATTAAGAAGAAGAAGATGATGGTGATGATGATAATGAAGAACAGCAAGACAATAACAAAGAAGAAAAAGGCGAAGAAGAGGAAGATTAAGAAGAGGTAAAAGAAAAAGAAAAAGGAGAAGAAGAAGAAGAATAAGTTGAAGAAGAAGAAAAAGAAGAAGAAGATGATAAAGAAGAGGAAGAAGGAGGCGAAGAAGAAGAATTGGAAGAAGAAGAAGAAGACGTAGAAGAAAAAGAAGAGGTAGATGATGAAAAAGAAGAAGAATGAGAAGAATAAGAAGAGGAAGAAGAAGAAAGAGGAGAAGAAGGAGAAAAATATGGGGAAGATCGTGAAGACTAAGACAAAGAAGAAGAAGACAAAGAAGAAGAAGAAGAAGGTGAAAAGGAAGAAGAAGTTGAAGAAGAAGAACAAGACAAAGAGGAATAAGAAGAAGTAGAGGAAGAAGAAGAAGAATAAGAAGGAAAAAGAAGAGTAAAAGAAGAAGAAGAATAGGAAGACAAAGAAGAAAGAAAGAAGATGAAGATGAAGAAGAAGTAGAAAAAGAAGAAGAAGAAGAAGTAGAGGAAGAAGATGACGAAGGGGAAGAAGAAAATGAAGAAGAAGATGATGAAGGTGACGAAGAAGAAGAATAAGAAGCAGAACAATAAAAAGAAGAAGATGAAGAAGAAGAGGAAGATGAAGATGATGAAGAGGAAGTAAAAGAAGAGAAACAAGAAGGAGGAGAAGAAGAAGTATAAGAAGGAGGAGTAAATGAAGAAAAAGAAAAAGAAATAGAAAACAAAGAAGAGAAGAAAGTGATGAAGAAGAAGAAGAAGAAGAAAAAGAAAAAGAAAAAGAAGGGGAAGAATGAAAAGAAGAAGAAGAAGAATAAGAAGACAAGAGGAGGAGAAGAAGAAGAAGAAGAAGAAGAAGAGAAAGAAGAAGAAAAAGAAGAAGAAAAAGAAGAATGTTCATGAACAAGAAGAAGAAGACAAAGAAGAAGTTGAAAAAGAAGAAGAAGAAGAAGAAAAATAAGAGGAAGAAGAAAAAGATGAAGAAGAAGACGATAAAGAAGGAGAAGGAGAAGAAGAAGAAGAAGAAGAAGAAGAAGAAGAAGTAGAAGAAGAAGAAAAAGAAGAAGGTTAGAAGAAGAAGAAGAAGAAGAAGAAGAAGTAGAAAAGGAAGAAGTAGAGAAAGAGAAAGAAAAAGAAGAAGAAGAAGAATTCAAAGAAGACGAAGAAGAAGAAGAAGACGACTAAGCAGAAGAAGAAGAAGAAGAAGAAGGCTGAGTAAAAAGAAGAAGAAGAAGAAGAGAAAGAAGATGAGACGAAGAGGAAGAAGAAGATGGTGAAGAAGATTAAGAAGAAGAAGAAGATGACAAAGAAGAAGATGAGGAAGAAGAACAACAAGAAGAGGTCATAGAAGAAGAAAAAGAAGAGGAAGAAGAAGAAGAAGAAGATGATGATGATTAAGATAAACAAAAATACGAAGAAGAAGAAGAAGAAGAAGTGGAAGAAGAAGAAGGGGAAGAAGTAGAAATAGAAGAAGAAGCAGAAAAAAGAAGAAAGAAGAAGAAGAAGAAGAAGAAGTAGATCAAGCAGAAGAACAAGAAGGTAATGAAAAAGAAGAAGAAGAAGAAGATGATGATGACTAAAAAGCAGATTGAGAAGAAGAAGAACAACAACAACAAGGGGAAGTAGGAGAACAAGAAGACAGAAAAAAAAAAGAACAAGATGAAG
>JAIUJO010002973.1:0-2500 GCA_023846275.1 Vanilla planifolia | reverse complement strand
GAAGATAAAGAAGAAGAAGAGAAAGAAGAAGAAGAAGAAGATGAAGTTGAAGAAGAGGAAAAAGAAGAAGAAGAAGAAGTAGGAAGAGAAGAAAGAGTAGAAGAAGAAGAAGAAGAACAAGAAGAGGTACAAGTAGAAGAAGAAGATGATGATGATGATGAAGAAGAAGATGATGATGAAGAAGAAGAAGAACAAGACGTAGTGGAAGAAGAAAAAGAAGAGCATAACTAGAAGAAGAGGAACAAGCTGAAGAAGAAGAAGAAGTCGGTGATGAGACGAAGAAGTCGAAGAAAAAGATGAGGAAGAAGAAGAAGAGACGGAAAAAGAAGAAGAAGAAGAAGAAGAAGGAATAAGAAGAAGAAGAAGAAGATGAAGAAGATGAAGAAGAAGAAGAAGAAGGAGGAGAAGAAGAAGAAGAAGATAACTAAGAAGAAGAAGAAGACAAAAAAGAAAAGAAGGAGAAGCAACAAAGAAAAAGAAGATGATGATGAAGAAGAAGAAGAAGACGAAAAAGAAGGGGAAGGAGAAGAAGAAGAAGAAGAAGAGGAAGAAGAAGAAGAAGAAGAAGTAGAAGGAGAGGAAAAATAAGACGAAGAAGAAAGAGAGGAAAAATAAAAGGAAGAAGAAGAAGAAGACGAAGAAGAAGAAGAAGAAGAAGACGAAGAAGAGGAAGACGAAGATGAAGAAGAAGGAGAAGAAGAAGAAGACCAAGAAGAAGAAGATGACGAAGAAGAAGAAACGACAAAGAAGAAGAAGAAGAAGAAGAAGACGAAAAAGAACAAGGAGAAAAGAGGATGAGGAAGATGAAAGGAAAGAAAAAGAAGAGGAAGAAGAAGAAGATGAAGAAGTAGAAGAAGAAGAAGAAGGAGAAGAAGAATAAGAAGAAGAATGAGAATGAGTAGAAGAAGAAGAAGAAAGAGGACAAGAAGGATAAGAAGAAGACAAAAAAGAAAAACGTGAAGAAAAAGATGACGAAGTAAAAGAAGGAGAGGAAGAAGAAGAAGAAGAAGAATAAGATGATAATGAGAAAGGGGAAGACAAAGATGAAGACAAAAAAAGGCAAAGAAAAGTGAGAAGAAGAAGAGGTAGAAGAAGAAAATAAAGAAGAAGAAGAGGAAGAAGAAGAAGAATAAGAAGAAGAAGAAGATGAAGTTGAAGAAGAAGAAAAAGAAGAAGATCAAGAAGATCAAGAAGAAGAAGCAGAAGGAGAAGAAGAAGTAGAATAAGTGGAAGATGTTGAAGAGGAAGAAGAAGAAGAAGTAGAAGAAGAAGAACACAATGTATAAGAGGAAGGAGATGAAGAAGAAATGGAAGAAGAAGGAGAAGAAGAAGAGCAAGGAGAAGTAGAGGAAGAAGATCATGAAGAAGAAGACAGAGAAGAAGAAGGCGAAAAAGAAGAAGAAGAAGAAGAAGAAGAAGAACAAGAACAAGAATAAGAAGGAGTTGAAGAAGAAGAAGAAGAAGAAGAAGAATACGAAGAAGAAGAAGAAGAAGAAGAAAAAGAAGAAGAAGAACAAGAACAAGAAGGAGTTGAAGAAGAAGAAGAAGAAGACAAAGAAGACAAAGAAAAAGGAGATGGAGAAGAAGAAGAAGATGAAGAAGAAGAAGAAGATCATAAAGATGGAGAAGGAGAAGAAGAAGAAGAGGATGAAGTAGATGAAGAAGAAGAAGAAGAAGAAGGAGGAGAGGAAAAATAAAAAGGAGAAAAAGAAGAAGAAAAAGAATTAGAGGAAAAATAAGAAGAAGAAGAAGAAGAAGATGAAGAAGAAGAGGAACGCATAGAAGAAGAAGAAGAAGAAGGCATAGAAGAAGAAGAAGAAGAAGAAGAAGGATAAGAAGAAAAAGAAGATGAAGAAGAAGAAGGAGACGAAGAAGAATAAGAAGAAGAAGAAGAAGACGAAGAAGAAAAAGAAGACAACAAAGAAGAAGAAGACTACAAAGAAGAAGAAGAAGAAGTAGAAGACGAAGAAGTAGAAGAAGAAGAAGTAGAAGGAGAAGAAGAAGAAGAAGAAGAATGAGAATGAGAAGAAGGAGAAGAAGAAGAAGAAGAAGAAGAAGAAGAAAGAGGAGAAGAAGGATAAGAAGAAGACAAAGAAGAAAAAACAAGAAGAAGAAGATGAGGTAGTAGTAGAAGAAGATGAAGAAGAAGAAGAAGAGGAATAAGAAGAAGAAAATGAATAAGAAGAAGAAGAAGAATAAGAAGAAGAAGATGATGATGATGAGAAAGAGCAAGACAGACGAAGAAGAAAAAGGCAAAGAAAATGAAGAAGAAGAGGTAGAAGAAGAAGATAAAGAAGAAGAAGAGGAAGAAGAAGAAGATGAAGTTGAAGAAGAATAAAAGGAAGAAGAAGAAGAAGAAGATCAAGAGGAAAAAGAAGAAGAAGAAGAAGATGGAGAAGAAGTAGAAGAAGAAGAAGAAGAAGAGGAAGAAGAACACAATGAAGAAGAAGGAGATGAAGAAGAAGGGGAAGATGAATAAGGAGAAGACAAAGTGGAAGGA
>JAIUJO010001675.1:40000-43699 GCA_023846275.1 Vanilla planifolia | reverse complement strand
TCGACTTCTTTTTCTTCAACTTCTTCTCCTTCTTCTTTTTCTTCTTCTTCTTCTTCTACTTCTTCCTCTTCTTCTACTTCTTCATCTTGTTCTTCTCCTTCTTCTTCTACTTCTTGTTCCACTTAATCTTCTTCTCTTTCTTTTTCTTCAACATCATCTTCTTTTGGTAATGTCTACTTCTTCTTCTTCTTCTTCTTCTTATACTACTACTTCTTCTTCTTCTTCTTCTTCTTCTTCTTCTTCTTCTTCTTCTCCTTCTTCTTCTTCTTCTTCTTCTTCTCCTATAGCTTCTTCCTCTTCTTCTTCTTCTTGTTCTTCTTCATCTTCATTTACTTCGTCGACTTCTTCTTCTTCTTCTCTCCTCCTCCTCTTCTTCTTCTTCATCATCATCTTCTTCTTCTTCTTTTTCTTCTTCTTCTCCTTGTTCTTCTTCTTCTTCTTCTTCTTCTTCTTTTCTTCTTCTTCTTCTTCCTTTTCCTCTTCTTTTTCATCTTCTTCTTCTACTTCTTCTTCTTCTTCTTCTTCTTCTTCTTCTTCTTCTTCTCCTGCTGCTTCTTCTCTAACTTCTTATTCTTCTTCTTCTTCATCTTCTTGTTCTTTTTTTCTTCTTCACCTGTTCTTCTTTAACTTCTTTTTCTTCTTAATTTTCATCTTTTTCTTCTTTAACTACTTCTTCGTCTTGTTCTTCTCTTTCTTATACTTCTTCGTTTTTTTTTCTCCTTCCACTTCTTTTACCTCTTCTTCTTCTTCTTCTTCTTATTCTTGTTCTCACTTCTTCTCCTTCTTGTTTTTCTTCTTTTAATTCCTCTCCTTCTTCTTCTTCTTTCTTCTACTTCTTCTTTTTCTTCTTCTTCCACTACTACTACTTCTTCTACATCATCCTCTCCATCTTCTTCTTCTGCTACTTCTTCTTCTCCTTCATTTTCTTCTTCTCCTTCATTTTCTTCTTCTCCTTCTTCTTGTTCTTCTTCTTTTACACCTTCATGAACTTCTTCTTCTTGTTGTTCTTCTTCTTCTTCTTCACCTTCTTCTCCTTCAACTTCTTTTTCTTCTTAATTTTCACCTTTTTCTTCTTCTACTACTTCATCTTGTTCTTCTCTTTTTTCTACTTCTTCTTCTTCTTGTTGGTGTTCTCCTTCCTCTTGTTCTACTTCTTCTTCTTGTTGTTTCTGCTACTTCATCTTCTTCTTCTTCTTCTTTTTCTGCTTCTTTTTCTTCTTCATCTTCTTCTTCTTCTTCTTCTTCTTCTTTCTACGTCTTCTTCTTCTTTTTCATCCTCCTCCTCTTCTTTTTCTTCTTCATCTTTTTTATCTTCGTCATCATCATCACAATCTTCTTCTTCTTTGTCTTCCTGTTCTTCTACTTCTTTTTCTTCTTCATCTTCTGCTTCTTCCTCTTCTTCTTCTTCATCTTCTTCTTTTTCTTAATCTTCTTCTACTACTACTACTAATTCCTCTTCTTCTTCTTTTACTTCTCCTTCTTCTTCTCATCCTTCTTCTTCTTCTTCTTCCTATTCTTGTCCTTTTTCATCTTGTTCTTCATCTATGTCTTTTACTTCTTTCTCTTCTTCTTCTTCCTTTCTTCTTCTTTTTCTTCTTCTTCTTCAACTTCTTCTTCTTCTTCTTCCTTTCTTCTTCTTCTCTTTCTTCCTCTTCTTCTTCTTCTTCATCTTCTTCTTCTACTTCTACTTATTATTATTCTTCTTCTTCTTCTTCTCTTCTCCAGCTCCCTTTTCTCCTTCTTCTTCTCTTCTTCTTCACCTTCTTCTTCTTCATCTTCATTTTCTTCTTAATTTTCATCTTTTTTTCTTTTACTTCTTCATCATCTTGTTCTTCTCTTTATTTTACATCTTCTTATTTTTATTCTGCTTCCTCTTCTTTTGCTTCTTCTTCTTCTTCTTCTTCTTCCTTTCTTCTTCTTCTTCTTCTTTTTCTTGTTGTTTTTACTTCTTCTCCTTATTTTTCTTCTTTTTCTTCTTCATCATCTTCTTTTTCTTCTTCTTCCTGTCCTTCTTTTTTTTTCTTCTTCTACTTCTTCTTATTCTTCGTCTTCTACTTCTTCTTCTTCTACTACTACTACTACTACTTCTTCTATGTGTTCTTCACCTTCTTCTTCTTCTACTTCTTCTCCTTCTTTTTGTTCTTCTTCTATTTCTTCTTCTTCTTCTTCTTCACCTTCATTAACTTCTTCTTCTTCTACATCATCGTCTTGTTCTTTTTCTTCTTCTTCTTCGCCTTCTTCTACCTCATCTTCTTTTTCTTCTTAATTTTCATCTTTTTCTTCTTCTACTACTTCTTCATCATGTTATTCTCTCTCTTCTACTTCTTCTTCTTCTTCTTCTTTCTTCTAGTACTTCTTCTTCTTCTTCTTCTTCTCCTTCTTCTTCTTCTTTTTACTTCTTCTCTCTCTTCATTTTTTCTTCTTCTTCTTCTCCTTCATCTTCTTTTTATTCTTCTTCTTCATCTTCATCCTCCTCCCCTTCTTCTTCTTCTTCATCATCATCATCTTCTTGATCTTCTTCATAATCATCATCATCATCTTCTTCTTCTTCTTCTTCTTTGCAATGCCTTCACATTCTTCTTCTTCTTCTTCTTCTTCTTCTTCTTCTTCTTCATCTTCTTCTTCTACTTCTGCTTATTCTTCTTCTTCTTCTTCTTACACTTCTCCTGCTCCATTTTCTCCTTCTTCTTCTTCTTCTTCTTCTTCTTCTTCTTCTCTTCTTCTTCACCTTCTTCTTCTTCATCTTCATTTTCTTCTTAATTTTCATCTTTTCCTTCTTTTACTTCTTCTTCACCTTCTTATTTTTATTCTCCTTCCTCTTCTTTTGCTTCTACTCCTTCTTCTTCTTCTTCTTCTTCTTCTTTTTCTTGTTGTTTTTACTTCTTCTCCTTGTTTTTCTTCTTTTTCTTCTTCTTCATCTTCTTTTTCTTGTTCTTCTTCCTCTCCTTCTTCTTCATCTTTTTTCTTCTTCTACTTCTTCTTCTTCTACTACTACTACTGCTTCTTCTTCTTCTACTACTACTACTACTTCTACTTCTACTTCTTCTTCTCCTTCTTCTTCTACTTCTTCTGCTTCTTTTTCTTCTTCTCTTACTTCTTCTTCTTCTTCTTCTTCACCTTCATTAACTTCTTCTACTTCTTCTTCCTCTTCTTCATCATCTTCTTATTCTTTTCCTTCTTCTTCTTCACCTTCTTCTTCATCTTCTTTTTCTTCTTAATTTTCATCTTTTTCTTCTTCTACTACTTCTTCATCATCTTCTTCTCTTTCTTCTACTTCTTCTTCTTCTTTCTTCTACTTGATCTTCTTCTTCTTCTTCTTCTTCTTCTTCTTCTTCTTCTTCTTTGTACTTCTTCTCCCTCTTGTTTTTCTTCTTCTTCTTCTTTCTCTTCCTCTTCTTCTCCTTCTTCTTCTTTTATTCTTCTTCTTCATCTTCATCCTCCTCCTCTTCTTCTTCTTCTTCTTCTTCTTCTTCATCTTCTTGATCTTTTTCATAATCATCATCTTCTTCTTCTCCTTCTTATTCTTCTTCTTCTTCTTCTTCTTCTGCTTCTTGTTCGTCATCTAGTTCTTCTACTTCTTCCTTTTCTTTTTCTTGATTTTCTTCTTCATCTTCTGCTTCTTCCTCTTCTTCTTCTTCATGTTCTTCCTTTTTTTCTTCTTCTTATACAATTACTACTTATTCTTCTTCTTCTTTTTCT
>JAIUJO010001675.1:32500-35000 GCA_023846275.1 Vanilla planifolia | reverse complement strand
TTCTTCATCATCATCATCATCATCACTTTCTTCTTTTTATTATTATTCTTCTTCTTGTATTACTGTTACTATTACTTCTTCATCTTGTTCTTCTCTTTCTTCTTCTTCTTCTTCTTCTTCTTCGCCTTCTTCTTCTACTACTTCTTTTTCTTCTTTTTCTTCTTTCTCCTACTTTCTCTACTGAGTCTTCTTCTTCAACTTCTTCTTTGTCTACTCTTACTTCTTCTTCATCTTCATCTTCATCTTCTTCCCATAATTCTTCTTCTTCTTCATGTTCTTCTACTTCTTTTTCCTTTTACTTCATCGTCTTCTTCTTCTTCTTCTTCTTCTACAACTCCTACTACTTTTACTTCTTCTTATCATTGCTATTTTTCTTCTCCTTCTTCTTCTTCTCCTCCTACTTATACTTTTAATTCTTCTTCTTGTCCTCCTTATTCCCCTTCTCCTTCTTCTCCTTCATCTTCTTCTTCAACTTCTTCTTCTTTTAATTCTTCTGCTTCCTTCTCCTCCTCCTCTTCTTCTTCTCCTTCCCTTTTTCTTTTTCTTCAACTCCATCATTTTCTTCAACTTCTTCTTCTTTTCTTTTTCTTCTTTTTATTATTATTCTTCGTCATCTTCTTCTTCTTCTTCTTCTCCTTCTTCTTCTTCTCTTTCCTCTTCTTCTTATGCTTCTTCATCTTCATCTTCTTCTTCTTCTTCTTCTTCTCTTTCCTTCTCCTTCTAATCCTTGTTCTTTTTATTCGTCTGCTTTTTTTGTTCGTCTTCTTCTTTTTCTTTTTCTTCATGTTCCTCTTCTTCTTCATCTTCTTCATCAACTTCTTTTTCTTCATCATCATGATCTTCTTCTTCTTCTTGTTCTTCATCTTGTTCTTTTTTTTTCTTCTTCTTCTTCATCATCTTCTTCTTCTTTTTCTTTTTCTTCTTCTTCTTCTTCTTCGACTACATCTTATTCTTCTTCTCATTTTTCTTCAGCTTCTTCTTCTTTTTCATCATCTTCTTCTTCTTCTTCTTCTTCTTCTTCTTTTTGTTCTTCAACCTCCTTTTCTTCTTCTTTTTCTTTTTCTATTTTTGCTTTTTCTTCCTCTATTTCTTCTTCTTCTTCATGTTCTTCTTCCTCTTCTTCTTTTTCTTCTTCTTCTTCTTGTTATACTTCATCATCTTGTTCTTCTCCTTCTTCTACTTCTTCAACTTCTTCATCTCCTTCTTCTACTTCTTCTTCTTCTTCTTCTTCTTCTTCTACTTCTACTTCTTCTTCCTCTCATTCTTCTTCTTTGGCTCCTTCCTCTTCTTCTTCTTCTTCATCTTCTTCTTCTCCTTTTTCTTATTTTTCTTCTTCTTCTACTTCTTCTTCATCTTGTTCTTCTCCTTCTTCTACTTCTTCTAACTTTTTATTCTTTTCCTTGTTCTACTTCTTCTACTTCTTTTTCTTCATCTCATTCTTCTTCTTCTCCTTCTTCTTCTCCTCTTCCATCTTCTTTTTTTCTACTTCTTCTTTTTCATCTTCTTCTCCTCCTCCTCCTTCATCATCTTCTTGTTCTTCTTCTTCTTCATCTTCTACTTCATGTTATTCTTCTTCTCCTCCTTCTTCTTCTTCTTCTTCTTCTTCTTCTTCTTCTACTACTATTACTTCTTCTTCTTATTCTTCTTCCCCTTCTTCTTCTTCTTATTCTTCTTCTTCTTCTTCTTCCTCTTCCTCCTTTTTCTTCTTCTTCTTCTCCTTCTTCTTCTTTTTCTTCTTCTTTTTCATCTTCTTCTTCATGATCTTCTTCTACTTCTTCTCCTTCCTCTTCCTCTTCTTCTTCTTCTTCATCTTCTTCTTCTTCTTCTTTTTCTTCTTCTTCTTCTTCTTCTTTTACAACTACTTCTTCTTCTTCCTCATCCTCTTCTTCTTCTTCTTCTTCTCCTTTTTCCCCCTCTCCTTCCCCTTCTTCTTCTTTTTCGTCATCTTCTTCTTTCTTCTACTTCTTCTTCTTCTTCATAAACTTCTTTATTTAGTTCTTCTATTTCTTCTCTTTCTTCTTCTTTTACTACATCTTCTCCTTCATTTTCTCCTTCTTCTTTTTCTTCTTCTTCTTCTACTTCTTCTTCAACTTCCTCTTCATCTACTTCTTGTTCATCCCCTTCTTTTTTTTCATCTACTACTTTTTCTTCTTCTTCAACTTCTTCTTCATCTTCAACTTCTTCATCCTCTCCTTCTTTTTCTTTTACTTCTTATTCATCATCATCATAATTATAATCTTCTTCCTCTTCTTCTTATCCCTCTTCTTACCTTTCTTCTTGTTCTTCTTCTTCTTATTTTTCTTCTTCTTCTTCTTCTTCTTCTTCTTCTTCATCTTCTTCTTCTACTACTTCTCCTTCATCTTCTTCTTTTGCTTCTTCTTCTCTTTCTTCTGCATCTTATTGTTCATCATCATCTTCTTCTTCTTCTTCTTCTTCTTCTTCTTTATCTTCTTCCACTTTTTCTTCTTCTTCTTCTCCTTCTTCTTCAAGTCCTTTGTCT
>JAIUJO010001675.1:25000-27500 GCA_023846275.1 Vanilla planifolia | reverse complement strand
CTTCTTCTTCATCTTCTTCTTCTTTTTCTCCTTGTTCATTTTCTTCTTCTTCTTCTTCTTCTTCTTCTTATTCTTCTTCTTCTTCTTCTTCTTCTTCTTCTTCTTCTTCTTCTTCCACTACTTCTTCTCCTTCTTATACTTCAACTTCTTTTTCTTCATTGTCTTCTTCTTGTTCTTGTTCTTATTCTTCTTCTTCTTCCTCTTTCACTTCTTGTTCCTCTTCCTCCTTGTTCTTCTTCTTCATCTTCTTCTTCTTCTTCTTGATCTTCTACTTCTTCTTCTTCGCCTTCTTCCTATTCTTCTTCTTCATCATCTTCTTCTTCTTCTTTCATCTACTATTTCTTCTTGTCCATCATCTTCTTCTTTTACTTCTTATCGTTTTACTTCAACGTCTTCTTTCTCTTTTTTTTATTCTATTTCTTCTTTTTCTTCTTCTTCTTTCTCTTCCTGTTTTTCTACCTTTTTTTGTTCTTCTTCTAATTTTTCAATCTTTTGTTCTTCTTTTTCTACTTATTCTTCTTCTTCTTCATCTTTTTGATGTTCTTCTTCATCAACTTTTTCGTCTTGTTCCTTTCCTTCTTCTAATTCTTCTTCCTCTTCTACTTCTCCTTATTCTTCTTCTTCTTCTTCTTCTTCTTCTTTCTTTTGGTACTTATTCTTCTTCATCTTCTTCTTAATCCCATCCATATTCTTTTTCTTCTTCTTCTTCTACTCCTTTTTTTCTACTTCTTCTTCTCTTCCTCCTCCTACTTCTTCCATTACAATTTCTTCTTCCTCTTCTTCTTCTTCTTCTTCCTCTTCTTCTTCTTTGTCTCCTTCTTTGTCTTCTTCTTCTTTATCTTCATCATCATCTTCTTCCTCTACTTCTTCTAAATCTTCTTCTTCTTCATGTTCTTTGTCTTCTTCTTCTTCTTCTTCTTCCTCTTCTTCTTCTTATACTTCTTTTTCTTCGTCTTCTTCTTATTCTTCTTCTTCTTCTTCTTCCACTTCTTCTTCGTCTACTACTTCTTCTTCTTCTTCTTCTTCTTCTTCTTCCTTTTCTTCTTTTTGTTCCTCTTCTTCTTCTTCTTCTTCTTCTTCTCCTTCTTTGCCTACTTCTTCATCCTCTTCATCTTCTTCTTCTTCATCATCTTCAACTTTTTCTTTCCTTTCTTCTTCTTCTTCCTCTTCTTCATCTTCATCTTCATCTTCAACATCTTCTTCTTCTTCTTCTTCTTCTTCTTCTACATCTTCTTCATCAACTTCTTCAACTTTTTCTTCCTCTTCTTCATCTTCTTCTTCTTCTCCTTCTTCTTCTTCTTCTTCTTCTTCTTCTTCTTCTTCTCTCTTCTACTTCTTCTTCTTCTTCTTCTTCTTTTTCTTCTTGTTCTTCTTCTTCTTCTTCTTCTTCTTATTCTTCTTCTTCTTCTTGTCCTTCCTCTTCTTCTTCTTCTACTTCTTATTCATCTCAATCTTCTTTTTCTTTTTCTTCTTCTTCTTGTACTATTCTTTGACTTCTTCTTCTACTACATCTTGTTTTTCTTGTCATTCTCCATCTTCTTCTTCCTCTTCTTCTTCTTCTTTCTTCTACTTCTTCTTCTTCTTTCTATTCTTATTATTCTTCTTCTTCTTCTTCTCCTCCTCCTTCTTCTTCTTTGTCTTCCCCTTCTTTTTTTCTACTTTTTCTTCTTCTTCTCCCTTTTCTTGTACTTCTTTTTCTTCATTCTTCTTCTTCTTCTTCTTCTCCTTCTTCTTCTTCTTTTTCTACTTCTTCTTTCTTCTTCTTCTTCTACTTCTTCTTAATCATGATCATCTTCTTCTTCTACTACTGCTACATCTTCATGTCCTTCTTTTTCTTCTACTTCTTCTTATCCTTTTTCTTCTTCTTCCTCTTTATTTTTTTCTTCTTCTTCTTCTTGTTCTCCTTCTTCTTCTTCTACTTCTACTTCCTCTTCATCACCTTGTTCTTCTTCTTCATCACCTTCTTCTTCTTCTTCATCTTCTTCTTCTTTTTCTTCTTCTTCTTCTTCTTAATCTTCTTCTACTTCTTGTTTCATCTACTTCTTCTTCTTCCTCTTCTTCTTCTTCTACTTGTTCTACTTCTTCTGCTTCCCTTTCTTCTTCTTTGTCCTCTTCTTCTTCTTCTTCTTTTACTTCTTCTTCTTCTTCTTCTTTTCTTCTTCTTCTCCTTCTTCTTCCTCTCGATCTGCTTTTTCTTCATCTCTTTATTTTTTTTGTTCTTCTTAATCATCTTAATCATCTTGTTCTTCTTCTTCTTCTTCCTCTTCTCCCTCTTCTTCTTCTTCTTCTTCTTCTTCCTCTTCCTTTTCTCCATCTTCTGCTTCTTCATTTTGTTTTTCTCCTTCTTCCACTTCTTCTTCTTCTTCTTCTTCTTGTTCATCTACTTCTTCAACTTCTTAAATTTCTTCTTCTTCTTCATCTTCTTTTTATTAATCATCAACATCTTCTTCTTCTTCTTCTTCTTCCCCTTCTTCATCTTGTTCATCTTCTTCCTCTTCTC
>JAIUJO010000832.1:42500-43704 GCA_023846275.1 Vanilla planifolia | reverse complement strand
TCATCTTCTTCTTCCACTTCTTCTTATTTTTCTTATTCTTCTTCTTCTTCATCTTTTTCTTCCACTCCTTGTCCTTCTTCTACTTGTCCACCTTCTGCTTCTTCATCATCATCATCATCTTCTTTTTCTTCTTCTTCTTTTTCTTCTTCTTTTTGTTCTTCTTCTCCGTCTTCTTCTTCTTCTTCTACTTCATCATCTTCTTCTTCTTCTTCTTCTTCCTCCTCCTCCTCTTCTTCTTCTTCTTCTTCTTCTGTATGTCTTTCTTTTTCTTCCTTTTCTTCTTCTTCTTCTTCTTTTTCTTCTTTTCTTCTTCTTCTTCTTCTTGTTCTTCTTTCTCTTCTTCTTTTCTCTTGTTCTTCTTCTTCTTCTCTTCTTCTTCTTCTTCTTCTTTTCTTCTTCTTCTTCTTCTTCTTCCTCTTCTTCCTCCTCTTCTTCTTCTTCTTCTTATCCTCTTCAATCTTCTTCTTCTTATTCATCATCTTCTTCTGCTTCTTCTTTCTGTTCTTCTTCTTCTTCTTCTTTGTTTTCTTCCTCTTCTTCTCCTACCTCTTCTTCTTCTTCCTCTTCTTCTTCCTTTCCTTCTTCTTCTTCTTCTTCTTCTTCTTCTTCTATTTCTTCTTCCTCTTCTTCTTCCTCTTCTTCCTTTCCTTCTTCTTCTTCTTCTTCTTCTTCTTCTTCTTCTTCTGTTTCTTCTTCCTCTTCTTCTTCCTTTTCTTCCTGTTCTTCTTCCTTTTCCTCTTATTCATCTTCTTCTTCTTCTTCTTCCTCTTGTTCTTCTTCTTCTTCCTCCTCTTCTTCTTCTTCTTCTTCTTTGTCTTCTTCTTCAACTTCTTTTCCTTCTTCTTCTTCTTCTTCTTCTTCTTCTTCTGTTTCTTCATTTTCTTATTCTTCTTCTTCTTCATCTTCTTTTCTTCATCTTTTTCTTCTTCTTTCTCTTGTTCTTGTAATTATTCTTCTTTATCTTCTTCCTCTTCTTCTTTTTGTTCTTCTTTTTCTTCTTCTTCTTCTTCTTCTTCTTCTCCTTTTCCTTCTTCTTCACAATCATCAGCATCTTCTTCTTCTTCTTTTTCTTTTGCTTCTTCTTCTTCCTTCAATTCTTTCTATCCTCCTCCTCCTTCATCTTTTTCTTCTTCTTATTCTTCTTCCTCTTCTACCACTTCTTCTTCTTCTTCTTCTTCTTCTTCTTCTCCTTCTTCTTCCTCTT
>JAIUJO010000832.1:25000-35000 GCA_023846275.1 Vanilla planifolia | reverse complement strand
TTATTATTATTATTATTATAATTCTTCTCCTTCTTCTTCTTCATTTTATTCTTTTTCTTCTTATTATCCTTCTTCTTCTTCTTCTTGTTTTCCTTCTTCTTCTTCTTCTTCTTCTTTTTCTTCTGTTCCTTCTACCTCCTTTCTTTCATGTTTCTCTACGTCACCTTATTCTTCTTCTTTTGCTTGTTCTTCTTCTTCATATTCTTCTTTTTCCTCTACTTCTTCTTCATCATCATCATCTTCGTCTTCTTCTTCTTTTTCTTCTTCTTCTTTTTCTTCTTCTTCTTACTATAATTCTTCTTCTTGATTTGCTTCTTCTTCTTCTTCTTGATCTAATTCTTCTTCTTCTTCTTCTTCTTCTACTCCTTCTCCTTCTCCTTCTCAATCTTATTCTTCTTCTTCTTCTTTTTCTTTTTTTCTTCTTCTTCTTCTTTATTTTCTTCTTCTTCTTCTTTTTCTTCTTCGTCTTCTTCTTCTTCTTCTTCTTCTGCTTCTTTTCCTTCTTCTCCTTCTTCTGCTTCTTCTTCTTCTTCTTATTCTTCCTTTTATCCTCCTCCTCCTTCTTCTTCTTCTTTTTCATGTTCTACTACTACTTCTTCTTCTTCATCCTCTTCTTCTACCTCTTCTTCTTCCTCTGCTTCTTCTTCTTCTTCTTTTCTACTTCTTCTTCTTCTTCTTCTTCTTCTACCTCCTCTTCTTCTTACTCTTCTTCTTCTTCCTCCTATTCATAGTCCTCTTCTTCTTCTTCTTTTTCTTCTTCTTCATCTTCTTCTTCTTGATCTCCTTCTTCGTCTTCTTCTTCTCCTTCCCTTCTCCTTTCTCTTCTAATTCTTTTTCTACTTCTTCTTCTTCTTCATCTGCTTCTTCTCCTCCTCCTCCTCCTTCTTTTTCTTCTTCTTCTTCTTCTTCTAATTATTATTATTAATATTAATATTATTATTATTATTATTATTATTATTATTCCTTCCTCTTCTCTTCTTGTGATCCTACTCTTTCTACTTTTCTTCTTCTTCTTCATCTTCTACTTCTCTTCTTTTTCTTCTTGTCCTTCTTCTACTTTCTCTTCTTCTTCTTCCCTTTCTTACTGTTATTCTTCATCTCCATCTTCTTTTTCTTCTTCTTCTCAATCTTCTTCTTCTCCCATCTTTTCCTACCTCTCCTTCTTCTTCTTCTTTTTCTTCTTCTTCTTCTTCTTCTCCTTCTTGTTCTTCTTCTTCTTCTTCTTCTCCTTTTTCATCTTCTTTTTCTTCTACTACTTCTTCTCCTTCTTCTTCTTCTTCCTCTTCTCCTTCTTCCCGTTCTCCTCCTTCTCCATCTTCTTCTTCCAATCCTTATACCTCTTCATCTTCTTCTTCTTCTTCTTGCACTTCTTCTTCTTACTATTTTTTTCTTATTCTTCTTCCTCTTCTTTTACTTCTTCTCGTTATCCTTCTCCTTGTTCTTCTTCTTCTTCTCCTCCGCCTTCTTTTTCTTCTTCTTCTTCTTCCTTTACTACTTCTTCTTCTTCTTCAAATTCTCCTCCTCCTCCTCCTCCTTCTTCCTCTTCTTCTTCTCCTTCTTCTTCTTCATTTTATTCTTCTTCTTCTTCCAACTCCTCCTCCTTCTACTTCATCTTCTTCTTCTTCCCCTATTTCTTCTTCTTCTTCTTCTTTCTCGCCTTCTTCTTCTTCTTCTTCTCCTTATCCTCTTCCAACTTCTTCTTCTTCTTCTTCTTCTTCATCATAATCATTTTCATCACCTTTTCCTTCTTCTTCTTTCTTCTTCTTCGACTTTGTCTTCTTCTTCTTCTTCTTCTTCTGATTCTTCCACTTCTTCTTCTTCTACATCTTCTTCTTCCTCTTCTTATTATTATTATTATTATTATAAGCCTTATTCTTCTTCCACTTCTTCTTTTCCTTCTCCTTCTTCTTCCTCTTCCACTTCTTTCTCTTCTTATTCTTCTTATTCTTTTTCCTTTTCTTCTTCTACTTCTTCTACTACTTCTTTTGCTACTTTTTTTTCTTCTTCTTCTTCTCCTTCTCCTTCACCATCTCCTTCGTCTTCTTCTTCTTCTTCTTCTTTTTCGTTTTCTTCTTCTTGATCTCCTTGTTCTTCTACATCCTCTTTTTCTTCTCCTTCTTCTTCTTCATCTCCTTATTCTTCTACTCCTCCTTTTTCTTCTTCTTCTTCTTCTTCTCCTTCTTCTTCTTCTTCTTCTTCTTCTTCTTTTCCTTCTCCAACATCTTTTTTTTCTTCTTCTTCTTCTTCCTCTTCTTCTTCTTATTCTTACTCTTCTCCTTCTTCTCCTTCTTCTTCTTCTTCATCATCTCCTTCTTCATCTTCTTCTTCTTCACCTTCTTCTTCTTCTTCTTTTTCTTCTTTTCCTTCTACTTCCTCTCTTTCATCTTTCTATTCCTTTCCTTATTCTTCTTCTTCTTCTTGTTCTTTTTCAACTTCTTCTTCTCCTTCTTCTCCATCATCATCATCATCGTCATCAACATCATCATCATCATAATCATCATCTTCTTATTCTTCTACATCTTCTTCTATTTCTTCTTATTTTTCTTCTTCTTCATCATCATCATCATCATCATCTTTTTCTTCTTCTTCTTCTTATTCTTTCACTTCATCTTATTTTTCTTCTTCTTGATCTTCTTCCTCTTCTTTTTCTTGTTCTTCTTCTTCTTCTCCTTCTTCTTCTTCTTCTCCAACTCCATCTTCCTCTTCTTTTTCTTCTTCTTCTTCTTCCTTTTCTTCTTCTTCTTCATCTTCTTCTACTTCTTCTACTTCTTCCTCTTCTTCTTCTTTTTCTTCTTCTTCTACTTCTTCTCTTTCTTCTTCTTCTTCTTCCTCTTTTCTTCTTCTACCTCTTCCACTCATCCTTCTGCTTGTTCTTCTTCTTTTTCCTTCTTTTTCTTCTTCTTTCTATTCTTCTTCTTCTTCTTCAACTTCATCTTCTTCTTTTTCCTCATTTTCATCTTCATCTTCCTCTTCCTCTTCTTCGTCTTATTATTCTTCTTCTTCATCATCTTGCTCTTCTTCTTCTTCTTCTTCCTATTCCTCTTCTTCTTCATTATCTTCTTCTACTTCTTGATCTCCTTGTTCTTCTTCTTCTTCTTCTCCTTCTTGTACTTCTTCTACCTCTTCTTCTCCTTCTTCTTCTTCTTCTTCACCTTCTATTTCTTCTTCTTCTTCTTCTTCTTCTTCTTCTTTTTCTCCTTCTTCTCGTCCTCCTACTTCTCCTTCTTCTTCTTCCTATCCTTCTACCTCTTCTTCATCATCTTCTTCTTCTTCTTGTACTTCTTATTCTTATTATTTTTCTTTTATTCTTCTTTCTCTTCTTCTTCTTCTTCTTCTTTTTCTTCTACTTGTCATTCTCCTTCTTCTTCTTCTTCTTCTTCTTCTTCTTCTCCTCCTTCTTTTTCTTCTTCTTCTTCTTCTTCAAAGTCTCCTCCTCCTCCTTCTTTCGCTTCTTCTTCTTCTCCTTCTTCTTCTTCCTTTTATTCTTATTCTTCTTCTTCTTCTTTCTTTCCCTCCTCCTTCTACTTCATCTTCTTCTTCTTCCCCTATTTCTTCTTATTCTTTGTCTTCTTCTTCTTTTTCTTCTTCTTCTTCTTATCCTCTTCCGACTTCTTCTTCTTCTTCTACTTCTTTTTCCTCTTCTTCTTCTTCTTCTTCTTCCTCTTCTTCTCCTTCCTCCTCTTCTTCTTTCTCTTCTTCTTTCTTTCTTCTTTTTCATCTTCTTCTTCTTTCATTTCTTCTTATTCTTCTTCCTGTTCTTCTTCCTTTTCCTCTTCTTCATCATCTTCTTCTTCTTCTTCTTGTTCTTCTTCTTCTTCCTCTTCTTCTTCTTCTTCTTCTTCTTCTTGTTTGACTTCTTTCTCGTGTTCTTTCTCTTCTTCTTCTTATTATTATTCTTCTCCTTCTTCTTATTCATCATTTTCTTCTTTTTGTCATGTTGTTGTGATTCTCCTTCATCTTCTTCTTCTTTCTCTTCTTCTTCTTCTTCTTCTTCTTCTTACCTTTTTATCTTTTTTTTCTTTGTCATCTTCTTCTAATTTTACTTTTTTTTCTTCTTTTTTTTTATCTTCTACTTCTTCTTTGTCTTCTTTTTCTTGTTCTTCTTCTTATTCTTCTTTTTCTTCTACTTCCTCTTGTACTTTCTCTTACTTCGTTTCTTCTTCTTCTTCTTTCTCTTCCACTTCTTTATCTTCTTCTTCTTCTTCTTCTTCTTCTTCTTTTTCTACTTCTTATTTTTCTTCCTCTACTTCTTATTCTTCTTCTTCTTCTTCTTCTTCTTATTTTTCATCTACTTCTACTTTTTCTTCTTCTTCTTCTTATTGTCCTTCTTCTTCTCCTCCTCCTCCTTCATCATCTTCTTCATCTTCTTCTTCTTCTTCTTCCTCCTCTTTGTGTTCTTCTTCTTCTTCTTCTTCTTCTTCTTCTTCTTCTTCTTCTTCTTCTGCTTCTTCTTCTTCTTCTTTCTCTTCTTCTTCTTCTTCATCTTCTTCTTCTTCTCCTCCAACTTTTTGTTCTTCTTCTTATTCTTATTCTTATTCTGCTAATTCTACTTCTTTATCTTCTTCCTCTTCTTCTTGTTCTTCTTCCTTTTTTTCTTTTTCTTCTTCTCCTTCTTCTTCTTCTTCACATCATCATCATCTTCTTCTTGTTCTTCTTCCTGCATTCCTTTCTACCCGCCTTCTCCTTTGTCTTCTTCTTCTTTTTCTTCTTCTTCCACTTCTACTTCTTCTTCTTCTTCTTCTTCTTCTTCTTCTCCTTCTTCTTCCTCTTCTTATTCCTAGTCTTCTTCCTCATCTTGATCTCCCTCTTCTTCCTCTTCTTCTTCTTCTTCTCCTTCATCACCTTATTCTTTTACATCTCCTTCACGTTCTCCTTCATCACCTTATTCTTTTACATCTCCTTCTCGTTCTCCTTCTTCTTCTTCTACATCATATTTTCTTCTTCTTCTTCTTCTTCTTCTTCCTTTCTTCTTCTTCTCCTCTTTCTTCTTCTTTTTCCTCATCATATGATCTGATTGCTTCATCTTCAATTTCTTCTTCTTTTTCTTGTTCTACTTCTTTTTCCTATTATACTTCTTCTTCTTCTTCTTCTTCTTTTTCTTCTTCTCCTCCTTCATTTTCTTCCAGATCTCTCGCTTATTATTCTTCTTCTTCTCCTTCTTTTTCTTCATCTTCCTCTTCTCCCTCTTCTTCTTCCTTTTCTTCTTTTCTTTTTCTTCTTCTTCTTCTTCTTCTTCTTCTCCTTCTACCACCTCTTCTTCTTACTCTTCTTCTTCTTCCTCCTCTTCGTCGTCCTCTTCTTCTTCTTCTTCTTCTTCTTTTTCTTCTTCTTCATCTTCTTCTTCTTGATCTCCTTCTTCATCTTTTTCTTTCTCTTCTATCCTTCTTCGTCATCTTCTTCTCCCTCCCTTCTCCTTTCTCTTCTTCTTCTTTTTCTACTTCTTCTTCTTCTACTTCTCCTCCTCCTCCTCCTTCTTCTTTTTCTTCTTCTTCTTCTTCTTGTTCTAATGATTATTATTATTATTATTATTATTATTGTTATTATTATTATTATTCTTTCCTCTTCTCTTCTTGTGATCCGACTCTTTCTACTTTTCTTCTTCTTCTTCCTCTTCTACTTCTCTTCTTCTTCTTGTCCTTCTTCTTCTTCTTCTTCCTTTTCTTATTCTTATTCTTCATCTCCTTCTTCTTCTTCTTCTTCTTCCCCATCTTCTTCCTCTCCATCTTTTTCTACCTCTCCTTCTTCTTCTTCTTTTTCTTCTTCTTCTTCTTCTCCTTCTTTTTCATCTTCTTCTTCTTCTACTGCTTCCTGATCCCTTTGTTGTTGTTCTTCTTCTTCTCCTTCTTGTTCTTCTTCTTCTTCTTCTTTTTCTTTTACTACTTCAACTTCTTCTTCTTCCTCTTCTCCTTCTTCCCATCCTCCTCCACCTTCTTCTTCTTCCTATCCTTATACCTCTTCTTCATCTTCTTCTTCTTCTTCTTGCACTTCTTCTTCTTACTATTTTTTTCTTATTCTTCTTCCTCTTCTTCTTCTTCTTGTTCTTCTCCTTCTCCTTCTTCTTCTTGTTCTACTTCTCCTGCTTCTTTTTATTCTTCTTCTTCTTCTTCCGTTACTACTACTTCTTCTCCTTCTTCTTCTTCCATTTCTTCTTCGTCTTCTTCTTCCAACTCCTCCTCTTCTACTTCTTCTTCAACTTCTTCCCTTATTTCTTCTTCTTCCCCTATTTCTTCTTCTTCTTCTTCTTTTTCTTATCCTCTTCCAATTTCTTCTTCTTCTTCTTCTTCATAATCATTTTCATAACCTTTTCCTGCTTCTTCTTCTTTCTTCTTCTTCCTCTTTGTCTTCTTCTTCTTCTACTTCTTCTTCCTCTTATTATTATTATTATTATTATTGTCATTCTTATTCCTCTTCCACTTCTTCTTTTCCTTCTTATTCTTCCTCTTCCTCTTCTTCCTCTTCTTATTCTTCTTATTCTTTTTTGCTTTTCTTCTTCTTCTTCTGCTACTTCTTTTGCTACTTATTTTTCTTCTTCTTCTTTGCCTTCTCCTTCTCCTTCTCCTTCTCCATCGTCTTCGTCTTCTTCTTCGTCTTCTTCTTCTTCTTCTTCTTCATCTTCTTCTTTTTCAACTTCATCTTCTTCTTCTTCTTATTCTTCTTCTTCTGCTTATTTTTCTTCTTCCTTTTCTTCTTCTTGGTCTCCTTGTTCTTCTACTTCTTCTTTTTCTTTTCCTTCTTCTTCTTCATCTTCTTTTTCTTCTTCTACTCCTTCTCCTTCGTTTTCTTCTTCTTCTTCTTCTTGTCCTTCTTCTACTTCTTTTTCTTCTTCTTCTTCTTTTTCTTCTTCTTCTTCTTCTTCTTCTTCTTCTCCTTCTCCATCTTCTTCTTCTTCTTCTTCTTCTTCTTCTTCTTATTCTTACTCTTCTCCTTCTTCTCCTTCTTCTTCTTCCTCTTCGTCTCCTTCTTCTTCTTGTTCTTCTTCTTCTCCTTCTCCTTCTTCATCGTCTCCTTTTTCTTCTTCTTGTTCTTCTTCTTCTCCTTCTTCTCTGTCATCATCATCATCGTCATCATCATGATCATCATCATGATCATCATCATAATCATCTTTTACTTCTTCTTCTACATCTTCTTCTTCTATTTCTTCTTCTTTTTCATCATCTTATTCTTCTTCTACATCTTCTTCTTCTTCTTCTTATTCTTCTTCTTCTTGATCTTCTTTTTCTTCTTTTTCTTCTTTTTCTTGTTCTTCTTCTTCTTCTTCTTATCCTTCTTCTTCTTCTCCAACTCCATCTTCCACTTCTTTTTCTTCTTCTTCTTCTTCTTCCTTTTCTTCTTCTTCTTCATCTGCTTCTACTTCTTCTACTTCATCTTCTTCTTCTTCTTTTTCTTCTTCTTCTCCTACTTCTTCTCCTTCTTCTTCTTCTTCCTCTTCTTCTTCTTCTTCTTCTACCTCTTCCACTCATCCTTCTGCTTCTTCATGTTCTTTTTCCTTCTTCTTCTTCTTCTTCTTTCGTTTCTTCTTCTTCTTCTTCCACTTCCTCTTCTTCTTCCTCCTCATTTTCATCTTTGTCTTCCTCTTCCTCTTCTTCTTCTTATTCTTCTTCTTCTTCTTCTTCTTGCCCTTCTTCTTCTTCTTCTTCCTATTCCTCATCTTCTTCTACTTCTTCTTCTTCTACTTCTTCTTCTTTTTATCTTCTTCCGACTTCTTATTCTTCTTCTTCCTCTTCTTCTTCTTCTTCTTCTTCTTCTTCCTCTTCTTCTTCTTCATCTTCTTCTTCTTCTTCCTCTTCTTCTTCCTTTTCTTCTTCTTCATCTTCTTTTTCTTTCGTTTCTTCTTTCTCTTCTTCTTCCTCTTCTTCCTATTCTTCTTCGTTTTCCTCTTCTTCATCATCTTCTTCTTCATCTTCCTCTTCTTCTTCCTCTTCTTCCTCTTCTTCTTCATCTTTTTCTTCTTCTTTTTCTTCTTCTTCTTCTTCTTCTTGTTTGACTTCTTTCTCATGTTCTTTCTCTTCTTCTTCTTCTTGTTATTCTTCTCCTTCTTCTTCTTCTTCTTCATCTTCTTCTTTTCTTCATCTTGTTGTGATTCTCCTTCATCTTCTTCTTCTTTCTCTTCTTCTACTTCTTCTTCTTCTTACATTGTTATCTTCTTCTTCTTTGTCATCTTCTTCTAATTCTACTTTTTTCATTTTCTTCTTCTTTTTCATCTTCTACTTCTTCTTCTTCTTTTTCTTGTTCTTCTTCTTATTCCACTTCTTTTTCTACTTCCTCCTCTTATACTTTCTCTTTCTGCTTTCTTCTTCTTCTTCTTCTTCATCTTCCACCTATTTTTCTTCTTCTTGTTGTTCTTTCTCTACTTCTTTTTCTTCCTCTACTTCTTATTCTTCTTCTCCTTCTTATTATTATTTTTCATCTACTTCTACTTTTTTTTCTTCTTCTTCTTCTCATTGTCCTTCTTCTCCTCCTTCATCATCTTCTTCTTCTTCTTCTTCTTCTTAGTCTTTGTGTTCTTCTTTTTCTTCTTCTTCTTTTACTTCAACTTCTTCCTCTTCTTCTTCTTCCGCTTCTTCTTCTTTTTCTTCTTCCTCTTCTTCTTCTTCTTCTTCTTCATCATCTTCTTCTTCCTCTCCTCCTTTTTTTCTTCTTTTTCTTCGTCTTCTTCATCTTCTGCTTCTTCTTCTACTTCCTTAACTTCTTCTTGTTCTTCTTCCTCTTTTTCTTCTTCTTCCCCTTTTCCACCTTCATCTTCATCTTCTTCTTCTTTTTCCTGCAATTCTTCCTATCCTCCTCCTCCTTCTCCTTCTTCTTCTTCCACTTCTACTTCATCTCCTTGTTGTTCTTCTTCTTCTCCTCCTTCTTCTTCTTCCAATTCTTATTCACTATCTTCTTCTTCTTTTTCTTCTCCTTCTTCTTTTTCTTCCTCTTCTTCTTTTTCTTCTCCTTCCTTCTCTTCTTCTTCTTCGTCTTCTTCTTGTTGTTGTTTCTCTTCTTCTTCTTCTTGTTTTTTCTACTTCTCCTTCTTCTTTTACATCTTATTCTTGTTCATCTTCTTCTTCTTCTTCTACTTCTTCATCTTCTTCCTTTTCTTCTTCTTCTTCTACTTCTTCTTCTTCCTCATCATCATCTGATCTATCTACTTCCTCTTCTCCTTCTTCTTCTTTTTCCTATTCTACTTCTTCTTTTTCTTCTTATTCTACTTCTTCTTCCTCCTCCTCTTCTTCTTCTTTCTCTTCTTCTTCTTGTTCTTCTTCAAATTTAACTTCCTCTTCCTCTTCTATCTCTTCTTCTTCTTCCTCTTCATCTTCTTCTTCTTCTTCTTCTTCTTCATCTTCTTCTTCATCCTCTTCTTCTTCTTATTCACCTTCTTCTTTATCTTGATCATCCTCGTTTTTCTCTACTTCTTCTTTTTCTTCTTCCTCTTCTTCTTCTTCTTCTTCTTCTTCTCCTTCCTCTTCTTCTTCTTCTTCTTCTTCTTTTCCTTCTTCTTCTTCCTCTTCCTCCTTTTATTGTGATCTTCCTCCTTCCACTTCTTCTACTTCCTCTTCCTCTTCTACTTCATTGTCTTCTTTTTCTTCTAATTCTTCTGCTTTTCCTTCTTCTTCACCTTCTCTTTCTTCCACTTCTTCTTGCTATACCTCCTCCTCTTCTTCTTCTTCTTACCCTTCTTCTTCTCCTCCTTCTTTATAATCATCATCTCTATTTCTTCTTCTACTTTTCTTTCCCTTCTTCTTCGTCTCCTTCATCTTTTTATATTTCTCCCTCTTCTTCTTATTCTTCTTCTTATTCTTCTTTTTCTTCTTCTTTTTCTTCATAGTCCTCATTATAATCTTCTTCTTCTTCTTCTTCTTATTTTTCTTCTTCTTCTTCTTCTTGATCTCCTTCTTCTTATTCTTCTTCAACTTCTTTATCTTCCTCTTCTTCTTCTTCTCCTTCTCCTTCTTCTTCTTCTTCTTCTTCTTCTTCTTTTTCCTTTTCTTCGTCTTATTCTTCTTCTTCTTCTTCTTTT
>JAIUJO010000832.1:15000-17500 GCA_023846275.1 Vanilla planifolia | reverse complement strand
TTCTTCTTCTTGTTCTTATTGTTCTTCTTCGTCTTCCTCTTTCGTTCTTCTTCTTCTTCTTCTTCTCCTTCCTCACCATCTTCTTCTTTTTCTTTTTCATGTTCTTCTTCTACTTCTTCTTCTTTTGCTTTCTCTTCTTCTTCTTCTTCTTTTTCTTCTTCCTCTTCTTCTTTCCTATTCTTCTTTTTGTTTCATTTATTCTTCTTCTTCTTCCTCTTCTTCATTTTTATCTTCTTCTTCCTCTTCTTCCATTTCCTCTTCTTTTTATTCTTCTTCTTCTTCTTCTTCTTCTTCTTCCTCTTCATCTTCATCTTCTTCTTCATCTTCTTCTTCTTCATCATCCACTTATTCTTCTACTTTTGCTATTTGTTCTTCTTCTTGTTCTTCTTCTTCCTCTTCTTCTTCTGTTTTCGCTTCATCTTCTTTTTCTTCTTCATCTTCTTCTCCATCCCCTTCATCGTCATCATCTTCTTCTTCTTGTTCTCCTTCTTCTTCTTCTTCTTCTACTTCCTCTTCATCTTCTTCTTTTTCATTATCTTCTTCTTCATCTCTTTCTACCCTTTCTTTTTATTTTTCTTCTTCTTCTTCTTCTTCTTCTCCTTCTCCTACTTCTTCATCTTCTTCTTCCTCTTCTTCTTCTCCTTCTTCTTCTCCTTCTTCTTCTTCTACTAGTTCCTCTTCTTCTTCTTCTTTTTCTTCTTCTTCTTCTTATTCTTCATCTGCTTATTTTCTTCCTCTTATTTTCTTCTTCCTCTTCTTCTTCTTCCTCCTCCTCTTCTGCTTGTTATTCTTCTTCCTCTACTTCTTCTTTCTCTTCTACTTCTTCCTCTTCTTCTTCTTGTTCTTCTTCCTCTTCTTTTACTTTCTATTCTTCTTCTTCTCCTTCTTATCCTTCTTCTTCTTCTTCTTCCTCATCTTCTTCTTCTTCTTCTTCTTCCTCTTCCTCCGGTTCTTCTTCCTCGTCTTCTTCCTATTTTTCTTCTTCTTCCTCTTCTTCTTCTTCCTGTTCTTCTTCTACTTCTTCTTTTTCTTTTCTTTCTTCTTCATCTTATACTCCTTCTCCTCTTCTTTTTTTTCTTCTTTTTCTTCTCCCTCTTCTTCTTCATCATCATCATCTTCTTCTTCTTCTTCTTCCTCTTCTTCTTCTTCTTCTTCTTCATCTTCTTCTTCTTATCCTCCTCCTCTTCCTCTTCCTCCTCCATCTTGTTGTTGTTGTTGTTCTTCTTCTTCTTCTTCTTCTTCTTCTTCTTCTTTTTCTTCTTCTTCTTCTTCTTTTTCTTCTTCTTCTTCTTCCCCTTCTTCTTCCCCCTCCTTCTTCTTCTTCCTACTCTTCTTCTTATCCTTCTCTTCCTCTTCTTCTTCTTCTTCTTCTTCCAATTCTTATTCTTCTTCTTTTTCTACTTCTACTTCTTGATCATCACCACCACCTCCTTCTTCCTCTTCTTTGACCTCATTTTCTTCATCTTCTACATCTTCTCCTTCTTCTTCTTCTTCTACTACTACTACTACTTCTTCAACATCATCTTCTTCTTCCTCTCCATGTCCTTCTGCTACTACTACTTCTTCTTCTTACTCTTCTTCTTCTTCTTCTTCTTCTTCTTCTCCTCCTCCTCCTTCTTCTTCAACTTCTTTTTCTTCTTCTTTAGCTTCTTCTTTATCTTTTTTGTCATCATTATCATCATCATCATCTTCTTCTTCCTCTTTGTCTTCGTCTTATTCTTCTTCTTCTTCTTCTTCTTCTTCGTCATCTTCCACTTATTCTTCTACTTTTGCTATCCTTTCTTCTTCTTCTTCCTCTTCTTCTTCTTCTTCTTCTGCTTCTTCTTCTTTTTCTTCTTAATCTTCTTCTCCATCGGCTTCATCGTCATCTTATTATTATTATTAGTATTATTATTATTATTATTATTATTATTATTATTATTCTACTTCCTCTTCATCTTCTTCTTTTTCATTATCTTCTTCTTCTTCTCTTTCTACCCTTCTTCTTCTTCTTCTTCTTCTTCTTCTTCTTCTTCTCCTCCTCCTCCTACTTCTTCTTCTTTCACTTTTTCTTCTCCTTGTTCTCCTTCTTCTTTTTCTACTACTTGTTCCTCTTCTTTTTGATCTGCTTATTTTCTTCCTCTTATTTTCTTCTTCCTCTTCTTCTTCTTCTTCCTCCTCTTCTACTTGTTATTCTTCTTCCTCTGCTTCTTCTTTCTCTACTACTTCCTCTTCTCTTTCTTCCTCTTCTTCTTCTTCATCATCTTCTTCTTCTTTTTCTTCTTCTTCTTCTTCTTCCTTTAGTTCTTCTTCCTCTTCTTCTTCCTCTTTCTTGTTCTTCTTCTTCTCTTCCTCTTCCTCTTCTTCTTCTTCTTCTTCTTCTTCTTTTACTTTCTATTCTTCTTCTTCTCCTTCTTATCCTTCTTCTTCTTCTTCCTTATTTTCTTTTTCTTCTTCTTCTTCCTCTTCCTTTGGTTCTTCTTCCTCCTCTTCTTCCTATTTTTCTTTTTCCTCCTCTTGT
>JAIUJO010000832.1:7500-10000 GCA_023846275.1 Vanilla planifolia | reverse complement strand
CTTTTTTTCTTCTTCTTCTTGTTCTCCTTCTTTTTCTTCTTCTTCTTCCTCTTTTTCTCCTTCTTTTTCTTCTACTTCTTCTTCTCCTACTTCTTCTTCTCCTTCTTCTTCTTCTTCTTCTTCTTCCAGTCCTCCTCCTCCTCCTCGTTCTTATTCTTCTTCTTCTTCCTCCTCCTCCTCCTCTTCTGTTTCTTCTTCTTTTTCTTTCTCTTCTTCTTCTTCTACCTCTTCTACATCTTCCTCTTCTTCTTCTTCTTCTTCATCTTCTTCTTCTTCTTCCTTCTCCACCTCCTCTTATTCTTCCTCTTCTTCTTCCTATTTTTCTTCTTCTTCTTCTTCTTCCTTCTCCACCTCCTCTTATTCTTCCTCTTCTTCTTCCTATTTTTCTTCTTCTTCTTCTTCTTCTTCTTCGTCTTCTTCTTCTTCTTCTTCTTCCACTCTTCTTCTTCTTCTTCTTCTTTCTCTTCTTCTACTTCTTTTTCTTCTTATTCTTCTTCTTCTTCTTCCGCTCCTTCTAACTCTTCTTCTTCTTCTTCTTCTTTTGTTTCTTCTTCTTCTTCTTCTTCATTTTCTTCATCTACTTCTTCTTTTTCTTCGTCCTCTTGTGCTTCTTCTTCTTCTACTTCCACTTCTTCTTCTTCCTCTTCTACTTCTTTCTCTTCATTTACTTCTTCACCTTTTTCCTCCGCTACTTCTTCTTCATCTTCGTCTTCTTCTTCTTTCTTGTCCTCTTCTTCTTCCTCTTTTTCTTCTTCTACTACCTTTTCTTGTTTTTCTTCTTCTTCTTCTTCTTCTTCTTCTTCCTTTTCTTCTTCTTCTTCTTCTCCTTTTTCTACTTCTTCTTTCTCTTCTCTTCTTCTTCTTCTGACACATCTTCTTCTTCTTCCTCTTATTCTTCCTCCACCTCTTCTTCTTCTTCTTCCTCTTCTTCTTCTTCTTCTTCTTATTCCAATTCTTATTCTTGTTCTTGTACTTATTCTTGTTCTTCTTCTTTTTCAACTTTTCTTCTTCTTCTTCTTCTTAATCTTTTTCTTCTAGGTCCACAACTTCTTCTTCTTCCTCATCTTCTTCTTCTACTTCCTCGTTTTCCTCTTCTTCTTTTTCTTCTTCTACTACTTTTTTTTTTCTTCTTCTTCTACTTCATATATCTCTTCTTATTCTTCACTTTTCTTCTCCTGCCTCTTCTTCTTCTTCTTCTTCTTCTTTTTCATCTTCTTCCTCCTCTTGATCTTCTTCTTTTCCAACTTCTTGTTCTTCTTCTTCTTCTTGTTCTTCATCTTCATCATCTTCTTGTTCTACTTCTTCTTTCTCTTCTTCGCCTTCTTCTTCTTATTCTTCCTCTTCTTCTTCTTCTTCTTCTTCTTTTTCATCTTCAACATCTTCTTCATCTTACAGTTCTTCCTCTTCTTCCTCTTCTTCTTCCTCTTCTTGTCCTACTTCTCTTTCTTCATCATTTTGTTATTATTATTATTTTTTATTTTTCTACTTCTTCTTCTTCTTCTTGTTTTGTTTTTTCTTCATCTTCTTACACTTTGTCCTCTTCTTCTTCTTTTACTGCTTTATTGTCTTCTTTTTCATCCTCCTCTCCTTCCCCCTCTTCTATTTGTTATTATCTTTCCTCTTCTTCTTCTTCTTCTTCTCTAACTTCTTCTACTTCCTCTTCTTACTGTTCTTCTTCTTCTTCCTCTTTTCGTTCTTCTTCTTCTTCTTCTTCTCCTTCCTCTTCATCTTCTCATTCTTATTCTTCTTCTTTTTCTTTTTCTTCATCATCATGTTCTTCTTCCTCTTCTTCTTCCTCTTCCTCTTCTTCTTCTTCTTCTTCTTCTTCTTCTTCCTCTTCCTGTTGTACTTCTTTCACTTCTTCTTCTTCTTCTTCTTCTTCTTCTACTTCTTCTTCCATTTCTTTTTCTTTTTCTTCCTCTTCTTCTTCTTCTTCTTTTTGTTCCACTTCTTCTTCTACTTCTTCTTCTTCTTCTTCTTCTTTCTCTTCTTCTTCTTCTTCATGTTCCTCTTGTTCTTCTTTATTTGCTTTATTTTCTTTTTTTTCTTCTTGTTCCTCTTCTTCCTTTTCATCTTCTTCTTCTACTTCTTCTTCTTTCTCTTCTTCATCTTGTTCTTCTTCTTCTACTTCCTCTTCATCTTCTTCTTTTTCATTATCTTCTTCTTCTTCTCTTTCTTCACTTTCTGCTTCTTCTTTTTCTTGTTCTTCTTCTACTTCTTCTTCTCCTTCTTCTTCTACTTGTTCTTCTCCTTCTTCTCCTACTTTTTTTTCCTCTTCTTCTACTTCTCTTCTTCTTCTTCTTCTTCTACTCCTCCTTTTTCTTCTTCTTCTACTTCTTCTTCTTCTTCTTCTTCTTATTCTTCTTCTGCTTATTCTTCTTTCTCTTATTTTCCTTCTTCCTCTTCTTTTTCTTCTTTCTCCTCTTTTGCAGGTTGATCTACTTCCTCTGCTTTCTCTTCGTCTACTACTTCTTCCACTTTTTCTTTTTCTTCTTCTACT
>JAIUJO010000553.1:35000-40000 GCA_023846275.1 Vanilla planifolia | reverse complement strand
TCCTTCTCCTTCTCCTTCTTCTTCTTCTTATTCTTTTTCTTCTTCTGCTTCTCCTTCTCCTCCTTCTCCTTCATCTCCTTCTCCTTCTCCTTCTTCTTCTCCTTCTTCTCCTTCTCCTCCCCCTTCTCCTTCTCCTCCATCTTCTCCTCCTTCTCCTCCTTCTCCTTCTTCTCCTCCTCCTCCTTTTTCTTCTCCTTCTCCTTCTCTTTCTTCATTTCCTTCTTCTTCTTCTTCTCCTTCTACTTCTCCTTCTTCTCCTTCTCCATCTCCTCCTCCTTCTCCATCTTCTTCTCCTCCATCTTCTTTTTCTTCTCCTAATTCTCCCTCTCCTACTTCTCCTCCTTCTTCTCCTTCTTCTCCTTCTCCTTCATCTTCTTCTTCCTCTCCTCCTCCTTCTTCTCCTTCTCCTTCTCCTCCTACTTCTTCTCCTCCTTCTTCTCCTCCTCCTCCTCCTCCTTCTCCTTCTTCTCCTCCTCCATCTCCTCCTCCTTCTTCTTCTCCTTCTTGTTTTTCTCCTTCACCTCCTCCTTCTTCTTCTTCTTCTTCTTCTCCATCTTCTCCTCCTCTTACTTCTTCTTCTTATGCATCTTCTCCTCCTCCTCCTCCTTCTTCTTCTCATTCTTCTCCTTCTCCTCCTTCTTCATCTCCTTCTTCTCCTCCTGCTCCTCCTTCTTCTTTTCCTTCTTCTTCTTCTCCTCCTCCTCCTTCTCCTCCTTCTCATTCTTCTTCTTCTTCTTCTTTCCCTTCTTCTTTTTCTTCTTCGTCTCCTTCTCCTTCTTCTCCTTCTTCTTCTTCTCCTTCTCCTTCTTCTTCTTCTTATTCTTCTTCTCGTTCTTCTCCTTCTTCTTCTTCTTCTCTTCTTCTTCCTTCTCCTTCTTTTTCTTCTTCTTCTTCTTCTTCTCCTCCTAATCCTTCTCCTTCTTCTCCTCCTCCTTCCCTCCTCCTTCTCCTTCTCTTTCTTCCTCTCCTTCTTCCCCTTCTCCTTCTACTTCTCCTTCTCGTTCTTCTTTTACTTCTTCTTTTTCTCCTTCTTCTCCTCCTCCTCCTTCTACTTCTTCTTCTCCTTCTTCTTCTTGTCCTCCTTCTCCTTCTCCTTTTGTTCCTCCTCGTTCTCCTTCTCCTTCTACTTCTCCTTCTTCTCCTTCTTCTTCTTCTCCTTCTTCTCCTTCTCATTCTTCTTCTCCTCCTTCTCGCTCTTCTTCTCCTTCTTCTTCTCCTTCTCCTTCTTCTCCTCCATCTCCTCCTCCTTCTACTTCTTCACCTTCTCCTTCTTCTTGTTCTCCTTCTCCTTCTTCTCCTCCTTCTCCTTCTTCTTCTCGTTCTTCTCCTCCTTCTCTTTCTCCTTCTTCTCTTTCTTCTTCTTCTTCTCCTTCTCTTTCTCCTTCATCTTCTCCTTCTTCTTCTCCTTCTTCTTCACCTCCTTGTTCTTCTTCTTCTTCTTCTTCTTCTTCTTCTCCTCCTTCTTCTTCTTCTTCTTCTTCTTCTTCTTCGTCTTCTTCTTTTCTACTTCTTCTTCATTTACTTGTTCTTCTTCTTCTTCTTCTTCATCCTCTACTTCGCCTTCTTCTTTTTTGTGAGCTTCTTCTTGTTCTTCTTCATTGTCTTCTTCTTCTTTTTCTTCTTCAACTTCTTCTTCTTCAACTTCTTCTTCTTCATGTACTTCGTCTTCTTCTTCTTATTCATACTCTTCTTCTTCTTCCTCCTCCTCTTCCTCTTCTTTCTCTTCTTCTACTTCTTCTTCATCATCTTCTTCTTCTTCTTCTTCAACTTTTTCTTCTTTTTCATCTTGTTTTTCTTCTTCTTCTTTTTCTTCTTCTTCTTCTTTTCCTCTTCTTCTTCATTTTCCTCTTCATCATCATCATCATCATCATCTTCTTCTTCTTCTTTTCTTCTTCTTCTTAATCTTCTTCTTCCTATTCTTCTTCCCCCATTTCGTCTTCTTCTTCTTCTTCTTCTTCCTCTTCTTCCTCTTGTTCTTCTTCTTCTTCTTCTTCCTCTTCTTCTTCTTTTGCCTCCTCTTCTTCTTCTTTTTCTTCTTCTTCTTCTTCTTCCTCTTCTTCTTTTTATTCTTCTTCTAATTCTTATTCTTCTTCTTCTTGTTCTTCTTCTTCCTCTTCTTCACCTTCTTCTTCATCATCATCATCTTCTTCTTCGTCTTCTTCTTCTTCTTGTTTGACTTCAACTTCTTCTTCTTAATGTACTTTTTCTTCTTCTTCTTCTTCTTCTTTTTCTTCTTCTTCTTCTTCTTCCTCTTCTTCTTTATCTTCTTCTTCTTCTACTTCTTCTTCTTCTTCTTCTTCTTTTCCTTCTTCTTGTTCTTCTTCTTCTCCTTCTTCTTCTTCTTCTTCTCCTTCATCTTCTTCTTCTTCATCTTCTTCTTCTTCTTCTTCATTTTCTTCTTCTTCTTCTTCTTCCTCATCCTCTTCTTCGTCCTCTTACTACTCTTCTTCTTCTTCTTCTTCTTTCACTCCTACTTTGTGTTCTTCTTCTTCTTCTCCTCCTCCTCCTCCTCCTTCTATTCTCCTTCTTCTTGTTCTTCTTCTTCTCCTTCTTCTTCCTCTTCTTAACCTTCTTCTTTTATTTCATCTTCTTCTTCTTCTTCTTCTCCTTCTACATTTTATTCTTCTTCTTCTTCACCTAATTTTTCCACTTCTTCTTGTTCCTTTTCTTCTTCTTCTTCTTCTTCTTCTTCCACTTCTTCTACTTCTTGTTCTTCTTTTTCTTCTTCTTCTACTTCTTCTTCTACTTCTTCTACTTATCCTTCCTCTTTTTCCTCTTTTTCTTCTTCTTGCTCCTCCTCTTCTTCTGCATATTCCTCTTCATCTTCTTCTTCTTCCTCTTCTTCTTCTTCTTCTTCTGCTTCATCGTCTTCTTCTTGTTCTTCCACTTCTACTTCTTCTCCTTTTTTTTCTTCTTTCATTTCTTCTACTTCTTCTTCTTCTTCGTCTTCTTCTCTTTCTTCTTCTTCTTCATCATCTTCTTCTTCATCTTTTTCATTTTCTTCTTTTTCTTCTTCGACCCATTCTTCTTCTTGTTCATGCACTTCTTCTTCCTCTTATTCTTCTTCTTCTTCTTTTTCTAATTCTTAATCTCCTTCTTCCTCTTCTTCTTCTTCTTCTTCTTCTACACCTTCTACTTCATCTTCTTCTTCTTCTTCCTCTTCTTTTCTTCTTTGTTGTCCTCTTCTTCATCAACATCATCATCGTCATCACCATCATCATCAGCATCATTTTCATCTTCTTCTTCTTCTTCTTCTTTTACTACTACTACTACTACTTTTTCTTCTTTTTCTTCTTCTTCTTCTTGTTATTTTTGCTTCATCAACTTCTTCTTCTTCTTCGACTTCCTCTTCTTCTTCTTCTTCTTCTTCTTTTTCTTCTTCTTCTCGTTCTTTTTCCTCTTGTTCTTCTTGTTTTTGTTCTTCTTCTTCTTCTTCTTCTCACTCTTCTTCCACGTCTCCTCTTGTATTTCATCAACATCATCATCGTCTTTTTCTTCTTCTTTTTCTTCATCTTATTTTTCTTCTTCTAGTTGTTGTTCTTCTTCTTCCTCTGCTACTTCTTCTTCTTCTTCATCATCTTCTTCTACATCTCCTACCACTTCCTCTTCTTCTTCTTCTTCATCTTCATCTTCTTCTTCATTTTCTTCTTCTTCTCCTTCCTCTTCCTTTTTTTCTTATTCTTCTTCTTCTTCTTCTTCTTATTCTTCCTCTTCCTCTACTTCCCCTTCTTCTTCCTCTTCTTCCACTTCTTCTTCCTCCTCCTCCTCGTCTTCTTCTTCTTCTTCTACAACTACTTCTTATTCTTCTTCTCATTCTTTTCCTTCTACAACTTCTACTTCTTCTTCTTCTTCTACTTCTTCCTCCACCTCCACATTTTCTTCTTCTACTTCTTCTTCTTCTACCTCTTCTTCTTCCTCTTCTTCTTTCTCTTCTTCTTCTTCTTTTTCTTCTTCTTCTTTTTTTTTTCTTTTTCTTTTTCTTCTTCATCTTCTTCTTCTTCATCATCATCTTGTTTGTCTTCTTCATCTTCTTCCTCTTCTTTATCTTCTTCTTCTTCCTCCTCCTACTCGTCCTCCTGTTCTTCTTCTGCTTCTTCTTCTTATTGCTGTTTTTCTTCTTCTTCTTCTTCTTCGTCGTTTTCTTCTTCTTCTTCTTCTTCTTCTTCTTCTTCTTATTCTTCTTCTTCTTCTTCTTCTTGCTCTTGTTCACCTTCTTCTTTTTCTTCTTCTTCTTCTTCTTCTTCTTCTACAACTACTTCTAATACGTCCTCTTCTTCTTCATCTTGTTTTTCCTCTTCTTCTTTTTCCTCCTCTTCTTCTTCTTCTTCTTCTTCCACTTCATCTACTTCTTCTTGTTCTTCTTCTTCAAGTTCTTCTTCTTCTCCTTCTTCCTCCTCTTTTTCCTGTACTTATCCTTCTTGTTCATCTTCTTCTTCTTCTTCTTCTTCTTCTTCTCCTTCTTCCTCCTCCTCCTCTTCTTCTTATTCTATGACATCTTCTTCTTCTTCTTCTTCTTCTTCTTCTCTTTCTTCATCTTCTTCTTCTTCTACTCGTTCTTCTTCTTCTTCTTCTTCCTCATCTTCACCTTCTTCTTCTTCTTCATCTTCTTCTTCCTATTCTTCCTCCACTTTTTCTTCATCTTATACTTCTTCTTCTTCTTCTTCTTCATCTCCCTCTTCTTCTACTTATCCCTCGTCTTTTTCTTCCTTTATTTTTTCTTCTACTTCTTCTTTTTCTTCTTCTGCTTCTGCTTTTTCCTCTTCTGCTTATTCTTCTTATTCAACATTATCTTATTATTCTTCTTTTTCTACTTCTACTTCTTCTTCTTCTTCTTTTTCCTCTTCTTCTTCTTCGTCTCATTCTCCTTCTTCTTCTTCTTCCTCTTTTTCTCTTTCTTTCTTTTTGTCTTTTTCTTCTTCTTTTTCTTCTTCTTCTACTACTACTTCTTTTCTTCTTCGTGTTCTTCTTTTTCTTTTTCATGTACTACTTCTTCTTATTCT
>JAIUJO010000553.1:17500-22500 GCA_023846275.1 Vanilla planifolia | reverse complement strand
TCTTCTTCTTCTACTTCTTCTTGTTCTTCTTATTCTTCTTTTTCTTTTTCTTCCTCTTCTCCTTCTTCTTCTTCTTCTTCTTCTCCTCCTTCTACTTCTTCATTTTCTTCTTCTTTTTCTTCTTTTTCTTCGGCTTCTTCTTTTTCTCCTTCTTATTCTTTTTCTTCTTCTTCTTCTATTTGTTCTCCTTCTTCTACTTCTTCTTTTTCTTCTTCTTCTTCTTCTTCATCTTCTTTTTCCTCATCTTCTTCGTCTTCTTCATCCTCTTCTTCTTCTTCTTCTTCTTCTTCCTCTATTTGTTCTTCTCCTTCGTCGTCTTCTTCTTCTTCTTTTACTTCTTATTTTTCTTTTTCTTCTGTCTTCTTCTTCTACTTTTTCAAGTACTTATTATTATTATTATTAATAATATTCTTTCTCTTCTTCTTCTTCTCATGTATTTTTTTCCTCTTCACCTTGTTCTTGTTCTTCTTCTTCTTGTTTTTCTTCTTCTTCTTCATCTTCTTTTTCTTCCTTTACATCTACTTCTTCTTCTTCTTCTTCTTCTTCTCTACCTCTTCTTCTTCTTCTTCTTCTACTTCTTATTTTTCTTTTTCATCATCTTTTGCTTCTTCTTCTTCTACTTCTTCTTCTTCATCTTCTGTTACTACTACTATTTCATATTCTTCTTTTTCTTTTTCATCATCATCATCTTCTTCTTCTTCTTCTTCTTCATCTCCTTCTTCAACTTTTTCTTCTTCTTCATCTTCTTCTTCACCTTCTACTTTTACATCTTCTAGTTTTTCTTCTTCCTTTTCCTCTTCTTTGTCCTCTTCTTTTTCTTTTTATTCTTCTTTGTCTTCTTCTTCTTCTTGCCCTTCCTTTTCATCTTCTTCCTCCTATCATTCTTTTTCTTCTTTTTCTTCTTCTTATTTTTCTTCTTCTTCTTCTTTTAATTCTTCTTGTTCTTCTTCTTCTACTACTGCTTCTTCTTCTTCTTCTTCTTCTTCTTCCTCTTCTTCTACTTATTCTTCTTCTTTTTCTTTTTCTTTGACTTCATCTTCTTCTTCTTCTTCTTCTTCTTCTTCTTCTGCTTATTCTTCTTCTTCATCTTCTTCTTTTTCTTCTTTTTCCTCTACTTCTCCTTCTTCTTCTTCTTCTTTCTCTTTTACTTCTTCTTCTTCTTCTTCTTCTTCTACTACTTCTCCTCCTCCTCCTCCTCCTCCTTCTACTTTTTCTTCTTCATCATCTTCTTCTTCCTCCTCTTCTTCTTCCTCTTCTTCATCCACTTTTTTTTTCTTCTTTTTCATCTTCTTCTTCTTCTTATTCTTCTTCTTCTTCTACTTCTACTTCTTCTTTTTCTTCATCCCCTTTTTCTTCTTCTTGATGTTCTTCTTCGTCTTACTCTTCTTCTTCTTCATCTTCTTCGTCTTCTTCTTTTTCTTCTTCTTCCACATCTGATTCTTCTTTTTCTTCTTTGTCTTCTTCTTCTTCATGTACTTATTATTATTATTATTATTATTATTATTATTCATACATTCTTCTTCTTCTTCTACTTCTTTTTCTTTTTTATCATCATCCTTTTTCTTCTTCTTCTTCTTCTTCTACTTCTTTTTCTTTTTCAACATCATTATCTTCTTCTTCTTAATTTTCTTCTTCATGCTCCTCTTCTTGAACTTCTTCTTTTTCATCTTCTTGCACTTCTTCTTTTTCTTCTTTTTTGTCCTCTTTTTCTTCTTTTTATTCTTCTGCGTCTTCTTCATCTTCTTACTCTTCCTTTTCTTCTTCTTCTTCCTCTCCTTCTTCTTCTTGTTCATCTTCTTCATCTTCTTTCTCTGCTTTTTCTTCTACTACTTCCTCTTCTTCTTCTTCTTCTTCTTCATCTTCTTTCTCTGCTTTTTCTTCTACTACTTCCTCTTCTTCTTCTTCTTCTTCTTCTTCCTTCTTCTTCTTCTCCATCTTCTTCTTCTTCTTCTTTCCTTCTTTTGCTTCTTCTCCTTCTTCTCCTTGATCATCTTCTTCTTCTTTTTCTTCTTCTTCTTTTTCTTCTTCTTCTTCTTCTTCTTCTTCTGATTCTTCTTCTTCTTATTCTTCTTCATATTCATCTTCTTTTTCTTCTTTACCTTCTTCTTCTTCTTCTTGTACTTCTTCTTATTCTACTTTTTATTCTTCTTCTTCTTCTTCTTCCATTATTTCTCCTTCTTCTTCTTCTTCATCTTCCTCTTCTTCTTCTTCTCTTCCTCTTCTTCTTCTTTTTCTACTTCTTCTTCTTCTTCATTTTCTCCTTCAACTTATTCATCTTCTTCTTCTTTTCCTTCTTCTTCTTTGTCCTCTTCTTCACTTTCCTCTTTTTCATCATCTTCTTTTTCTTCTACTTCTTCCTCTTCTTTACCTTCTTCTTCTTCTTCATTTTCTTCTTCGTCTTCTTCTTCTTCTTATTCTTCTTCTTCTGCTTTTTTATTCTTCTTTCATTAATTCTTCTTTTTCTTCTTCTTGTTCTTGTTATTCTTCTTCTTCTTCTTCTTCTTCTTTTTCCTCTTCTTCTTTCTCTTCTTCTTCTTCTTCTTCTTCTTCTCCTTCTTCATCCTCTTCTTCTTCCTCTTCATCACTTTCTTCTTCTTCTTCTCCCTCTTCTTCTTCTTCTTCATCTTGTTCTTCTTCTTCTTCTCCTTCCACTTCTTCCTCTTCTTCTTCTTCTTCCTCTTTGTCAACCAATCCTTCTTTTTTTCTTCTACTTCTTCTTCTTCTTCTTCTCCTTCTTTTTCTTATTCTGCTTATTCTTCTTAATCAGGATGATCTTCTTTTTCTTTTTCCTCTTCTTCTCCTTCTTCTTCTTCTTCTTCTTCTAATTCTTCTTCTGTCTCTTCCTCTGCTTCTTCTTCTTCTTCTTCTTCTTCCTCTTCTTCCTCATTTTCTCTTTTTTCTTCTTCATTTTCTTCTTCTACTCCTTCTCCCTCTTCTTCTTCTTCCTCTTCTTCTTCCACTTCACCTTCATCTTCTTCATCTTCAACTTTTTCTTCTTCTTTTTCTTCTTTTTCTTCTTTTTCTTCTTCTTCTTCTTCTCCTTCTACTTCTTCATCTTCATTCTCTTGATTTTCTTCTTCGGCTTCATCATCATCTTCTTCTTCTTCTTCTTTTTGTTCCTCTTATTCTTCTTCTTCCTCCTCATCTTCACCTTCTTTTCTTCTTCTTCTTCATCATCTTCATCTTCTTCTTCTTCTTCTCCTTCTTTTTCTTCTACTTATTCTTTTTCTTCTTCTACCTCTACTTCTTCGTCTTCTTTTTCTACTTCTTCCTCTTCTTCTACTTATCTTTCTTCTTCTAGTTCTTCTTCATCTTTACCTTCTTCCACTTCCTCTTCCTCTTCTGCTTATTCATCTTCTTCATCATCCTTCTCTTCGGCTTCTGCACCTTCATCTTCTTCTTCTTCCTCTTCCTCATCTTCTTCTTCTTCTTTTTCTTCTTCACCTTCTCCTTTATTTTCTTCTTGTACTTCTTCTTCATCTACTTCTTCTTCTTCTTTCTGCCCTTTTTCTTCTTCTTATTCTTCTTCTTCTTCTTCTCTTCCATTTCTTCTTCTTCTTCTTCTTCTTCTTCTTCTACTTCTTCCATTTCTCCTTAGTCTTATTCATTTTCTTCTTCTTCTCCTTCTTTTTCTTCCTCTTCTTTGCCTTCCACTTTCTCATCATCATCTTCTTCCTCTTCTATGCCTTTCTTTTTCTTTTTCTTTTTTTTCTTTGTCTTCTTCTTCTTCTTCTTCTTATACATTTTCTTCTTCTTTTTATTTGTCCATGTCATCTTCTTCTTCTTCTCCATCATCTTCTCCTACTTCTACTTCTTCCTCTTTATATTCTTGTCCTTCTTCCTGTTGTTGCACTTCTTCTTCTTCTTCTTTTTCCTCTTCATCTTCTTTTTCTTCTTCGTCTTCTTTTACTTTATTCTTCTTCCTTTAATTCTTCTTCTTCTTCTTCTTCTTCTTCTTCTCCATCTTCTTCTTCTTCTTCTTCTTCTTCTTCTTCTTCTCCTTCTTCTTCTTCTTCTTCTTCTACTTATTCTTTTCCTTCTCCTTATTCATACTCTTCTTCTTTCTCTTCATCAATTTCTTCTTCTTCTTCTTCCTCTTCTACTTCTACTTCTTCTGGTTGTTCTTCTTCTTCGTCTTCTTCTTCTTCTTCTTCTTCCTCTTCTTTTTCCTATCCTTCTTCTTTTTCTTCTACGTAATCTTCTTCTTCTTCTTCTACTTTTTCTTCTTTTTCTTCTTCTTCTTATTTTTCTTATTCTACCAATTCTTCTTCTTCATCATCTTCTTCTTCTTCTTTTCCTCCTTCTTTTTCTTCTTTTTCTTTTTCCTCTACTTCTCAGTCCTTTTCTTCTTCTTCCTCTTCTACTTCTTCTTCTTCTTCTTCTTCTTCCACTTCTTCTTCTTCTTCTTCACCTTCTTCTTCTTCTTCTTCTTTTTCAACTTTTTCTTCTTCCACTTCTTCCTCTTCTTCTTCTTTTTCTTTTCTCCTTCGTCTTCCATGCCTTCTTCTTTTTTGACTTCTTCGACTCCTTCTTCTTCTTCTTCATCATCGTCTTCTTTTTCTTTTTTTCTTCTTCATCTTCTCCTTCTTCTTCTTAATTTTTCTTTTTCTTCTTTTTCCTCATCTTCTTCTCCTTCTTCTTCTTCTTCTTCTTCTTATTTTTCTTCTTCTTCTCTTCCTCTTCTTCTTCTTGATTTTCTTCTACTTTTTCTTATTCTTTTTCACCGTCATCCTCTTCTTCTTCTTCTTCTTGTTCTACTTCTGCTTCTTCTTTTTCTTTTTCATCATCGTCATCTTCTTTTTCTTCTTCTTCTTCTTCTACTTCTTCTTCTTCTTTCTCCTCTTCTTCACCTTCTTTTTCATCTTCTTGTTCCTCTTCTCCTTTTCCTTCTTCTTTGTCCCCTTTACTTTATTATTCTTCATCGTTTTCTTCTTCTTCTTACCCTTTCTTTTCTTCTTCTTCCTCCTCTCCTCCTTCTCCTCCTCCTCCTCCTCCTCCTT
>JAIUJO010000553.1:5000-7500 GCA_023846275.1 Vanilla planifolia | reverse complement strand
TCTTCTTCTTTCTCTTTTACCTCTTCTTCTTCTTCTTCTTTCTCTTTTACCTCTTCTTCTTCTTCTTCTTCTTCTCCTCCTCCTCCTCCTTCTGATTTTTCTTCTTCTTCATCTTCTTCTTCCTCCTCTTCTTCTTCCAATTCTTCATCCTCTTTTTTGTTCTTCTTCTTCTTCTTCTTATTCTTCTTCTACTTCTACTTCTACTTCTTCTTTTACTTCTTCACCTTTTTCTTCTTCTTGATGCTCTTCTTCGTCTTACTCTTCTTCTTCTTCATCTTCTTCGTCTTTTTCTTTTTCTTCTTCTTCCACATCTGATTCTTCTTTTTCTTCTTTGTCTTCTTCTTCTTCTTCTTCTTCATGTAATTATTATTATTATTACTATTATTATTATTATTATTCATGTATTCTTCTTCTTCTTCTACTTCTTTTTCTTTTTTATCATCATCCTTTTTCTTCTTCTTCTTCTTCTTCTTCTTCTTTTTCAACATCATTATCTTCTTCTTCGTTTTCTTCTTCATCCTCCTCTTCTTGAGCTTCTTCTTTTTCATCTTCTTGCACTTCTTCTTTTTCTTCTTTTTTGTCCTCTTTTTCTTCTTCTTATTCTTCTACGTCTTCTTCATCTTCTTACTCTTCCTTTTCTTCTTCTTCTTCTTCTCCTTCTTCTTCTTCTTCTACTACTACTACTTCTTCTTCTTCATCATCTTCTTCTACTTCTTCTTCTTCTTCTTCATAATCTTCTTCCTCTGCTTGTTCTTCTACTACTTCCTCTTCTTCTTCTTCTTCTTCCTTCTTCTTCTTCTTCTCCATCTTCTTCTTCATCATCATCTTCTTCTTCTTCTTCTTTCCTTCTTTTGCTTCTTCTCCTTCTTCTCCTTCATCATCTTCTTCTTCTTTCTCTTCTTCTTTTTCTTTTTCTTCTTCTTCTTCTTCTTCTTCTTCTTCTTCTTCTTCTATTTCTTCTTCTTCTTCTTCTTCTTCTTCATCATCATCTTCTTTTTCTTCTTTACCTTCTTCTTCTTCTTCTTGTACTTCTTATTCTACTTTTTATTTTTCTTCTTGCATTATTTCTCCTTCTTCTTCTTCTTCATCATCTTCTTCTTCTTCATCTTCTCTTTCTCTTCTTCTTCTTTTTCTTCTTCTTCTTCTTCTTCTACTTCATTTTCTCCTTCAACTTATTCGTCTTCTTCTTCTTCTCCCTCTTCTTCTTTGTCCTCTACTTCACTTTCCTCTTTTTCATCATCTTCTTCTTCTACTTCTTCCTCTTCTTTACCTTCTTCTTCTTCTTCATTTTCTTCTTCGTCTTCTTCTTCTTCTTCTTCTTCTTCTTGTACTTCTTCTTCTTCTTCTTATTCTTCTTCTTCTACTTCATTTTCCTCTTCTCCTTTTTCTTCTCTTACCTCTTGTTCTGCTCCTTCATATTCTTCTTCTCCTTCTTCTTCTTCTTCCAATTCTTCTTCTTCTTCTTATTATTTTCTTGTTCTTCTTCTCTTTTTTTATTCTTCTTCCATTAATTCTTCTTTTTCTTCTTATTCTTCTTCTTCTTCTTCTTCTTTTTCCTCTTCTTCTTCCTCTTCTTCTTCTTCTTCTTCTTCCACCTCTTCTTCTTCTTATTATTTTCTTGTTCTTCTTCTCCTTTTTTATTCTTCTTCCATTAATTCTTCTTTTTCTTCTTATTCTTCTTCTTCTTCTTCTTCTTCTTCTTCTTCTTCTTCTTTTTCCTCTTCTTCTTCCTCTTCTTCTTCTTCTTCTTCTTCTCCTTCTTCATCCTCTTCTTCTTCCTCTTCATCACTTTCTTCTTCTTCTTCTCCCTCTTCTTCTTCTTCTTCTTCTTCTTCTTCTTCTTCTCCTTCCTCTTCTTCCACTTCTTCTTCTTCTTCCTCTTTGTCAACCAATCCTTCTTCTTTTTTTCTTCTACTTCTTCTTCTTCTTCTTCTCCTTATTTTTCTTATTTTTCTTGTTCTTCTTCATCAGGATGATCTTCTTTTTTTTCTCCTTCCACTTCTTCTTCTTCTTCTTCTTCTTTTTCCTCTTCTTCTCCTTCTTTTTCTTCTTCTTTCTCTTCTACTTCTTCTTCTTCTTCTTCTTCTTCTTCTAATTCTTCTTCTCCCTCTTCCTCTTCTTCTTCTTCTTCTTCTTCTTCCATCTCTTCTTCCTCTTTTTCTTCTTTTTCTTCTTCATTTTCTTCTTTTACTCCTTCTCCCTCTTCTTCTTCTTCTTCGTCTTCTTCCACTTCATCTTCATCTTCTTCATCTTCAACTTTTTCTTCTTCTTTTTCTTCTTTTTTTTCTTTTTCTTCTTTTTCTTCTTCTTCTTCTTCTCCTTCTACTTCTTCATCTTCATTCTCTTGATTTTCTTCTTCGGCTTCATCATCATCATGATCATTATCATCATCATCTTCTTCTTCTTCTTCTTCCTCATCTTCTCCTTCTTTTCTTATTCTTCTTCATCAACATCTTCATCTTCTTCTTCTTCTTTTCCTTCATTTTCTTCTTCTTATTCT
>JAIUJO010001643.1:10000-12500 GCA_023846275.1 Vanilla planifolia | reverse complement strand
AGAAGAAGAGGAAGAAGAGGAAGAAGAGGAGAAAGAACAAGAAGAAGCTGAAGAAGAAGAACAGGAAGAAGAGGTGGAGGAGGAAGAAGAAGAGGAAGAAAAAGAACAAGAAGAGGATGAAGAAGCAAAAGAAGAAGAAGAAGATGGAGGAGAAGAAGAAGTAAAAGAAAAAGAAGTAGTATTAGAAGATGAAGAAGAAGAAGAAGAAGAGGATGAGGAAGAAGAAGAAGAAGAAGAAGAAGAAGAAAAAGAAGAAGAGGACAAGGAAGAAGAAGAGGAAGATGAAGAAAAAGAAGAAGAAGAAGAAGAAGAAGAGCAAGAAGAAGAAGTGGAGGAAGAAGAAGATGAAGAAGAAGAGGAAGAAAAGAAGAAGAACAAGAGGAAGAAGAAGAAGAAGAGAAAGAACAAGAGGAAGAAGAAGAAGAAGAGAAAGATGAAGAAGAAGAAGAAGAAGAAGAAAAGGGGAAAAAGTGGAAGAAAGGGAGGAAGAGGTAGAAGAAGAATAAAAGGTTGAAGAAGATGAACAAGGAGAGGGTGAGGAAGAAGAATAAGGAGTAGAAGAAGAAGAAGAAGAAGAAGAAGAAGAAGAGGAAGAAGAGAAAGAAGAATAATGAATAGAAGAAGAAGAAGTAGAAGATGATGAAGAAGAAGAACAAGATAAAGAAGAAGAATAAGAAGAGGAAAAGGAAGTAGAAGAAGAACGGGAAGAAGAAGAGGAACATGAAGAATAAGAAGACGGAGAAGAAGAAGAAGAACAACAAGAAGAAGAAGAAGAATAAGAATAAGAATAACAAGAATAATATGAAGAAAAAGAAGAAGATGAAAGAAGAAGAAGAGGAAGAAATGAAAGAAGAAGTAGGAGAAGAAGAATAGCAAGAAGTACAAGAAGAAGAAGAAGAAGAAGAAGAAGAAATAGAAGAAGAAGCTCAAGAAAAAGAAGAAGAAAAAGAAGAAGAAGAAGAAGAAGAAGAAGAAGATGAAGAAGAAGAAGTAGGGGAAGAATAGGAAGAAGGGGGAAGAAGGTGAAGAATTTGAAGAAGAGGAAGAAGATTAAGAAGAAGAAGAAAAAAGAAGAAGAAGAGGAAGAATAAGAAGAAGAAGAAGAAGAAGAAGAGGAAGAAGAAGGGGAAGAACAAGAAGAATGAGAAGAAAAGGAAGAAGGGAAGAAGAGGAAGAAGGATAAGAAGAAGCAGAAATAAGAAAAAGTGGAAGAAAGATAAGAAGAAGGAAAATAAGAAGAAGAAGTAAAAGAAGAAGAATGAGAAAAAGATGATGAAGAAGAGGTAAAGGAAGAAGAAGAAAAAAAAAAGAAGAAGAAGAAGAGCAAGGAGAAGAAGAAGAAAAAGAAGAAGAAGAAGAGGAAGAAGTTGAAGAAGGAGAAGCAGAAGAAGATGAAGGAGAAGAAGAGGAAGAAAAAGTTGAAGAAAAGTTGAGAAGAAGTAGTAGAACAACAACAAGAAGAAGAAGAACAAGAATAAGAAGAAGAAGAAGAAGAAGACTAAGAAGAAGAGGAAGAAGTAGAACAAGAAGAAGAAGAAGAAGAAGAAGAAGTGGAAGAAGAAAATTGTAAAGAAGAAGAAGAAGAATAATTACAGGATGAAGAAGAAGAAGAAGAAGAAGAACAAGAAGACGTAGGAGAAGAGTAAGAAGAAGAGGAAGAAGTCAAAGAAAAGGAAGCCGAATACGATGAAGAAGAAGAAGAAGAAAAAGAAGAAGATGAACCAGAACAAGAAGAAGAAGAACAAGAATAAGAAGAAGAAAAATAACAAGAAGATTTTGAATAATAAGAATAAGAAGAACTAGAAGAAGAAGAACAAGAAGAAGTAATGTAAGAAGAAGAAGAAGAAGAGGAAGAAAAGGGGAAGAAGAGGATGAAGGGGAAGAACAGGTAAAACGGGGAGAAGATGAAAAGGAATAAAAAGATGAAGAAGATGAAGGAGAGGGTGAGGAAAAAGCAGTAGTAGTAGAAGAAGGGGTGGAAGAGGTCGAAGGGGAAGAAGAGGAAGAAGAATAGGAATAGAAGAAGAAGAAGTAGAAGATGATGAAGAAGAAGAAGGCGAAGTAGATGATGATGATGATGATGAAGAAGAAGAAGAAGAAGTAGTAGAAAAGGAAGTAGAAGAAGAAGGGGAAGAAGAAGAGGAAGAAGAAGAAGAAGAAGAGGAGGAGGAGGAGGAAGAAGAAGAAGAGGAAAAAGAACAGGAAGAAGAAGAAGAAGAAGAAGAGGAACAAGAAGAAGAAGAAGAAGAAGAAGAAGAAAGATTAAAAGAAGAAGAACAGTAAGAAGAAGTACAAGAAGAAGAAGAAGAAGAAGATGTTGATGATGAAGAAAAAGAAGAAGAAGAACAAGAAGAAGAAGATGAAGAAGTAGGGGAGGGATAGGAACAAGGGGAAGAGGGGGAAGAAGAGGAATAAGAGGAAGAGGAGGAAGAAGAATAAGAAGAAGAAGAAAACAAAAAAGAATAAGAGGAAGAAGAAGAAGAAGAAGAAGGTGAGGAAG
>JAIUJO010001643.1:0-5000 GCA_023846275.1 Vanilla planifolia | reverse complement strand
GAACAAGAATAAGAAGAAGAAGAAGAAGAAGAAGAAGAAGATGATGATGATGATGATGATGACGAAGAGGTAGAAGCAGAAGAAGAAGAAGAAGAAAAAGAAGGCGAAGAAGAAGAAGAAGAAGAAGGGGAAGAACAAGAAGATGGCAAAAAATAAATGAATAAGAAGAAGGGGAGGAATAAGAAGAAGAAGATGAAGAAGAAGAAGAAGAAGAAGAAGAAGAAGAAGAAGAAGAAGAAAAAGAAGAAGAGGACAAGGAAGAAGAAGAGGAAGATGAAGAAAAAGAAGAAGAAGAAGAAGAAGAAGAGCAAGAAGAAGAAGTGGAGGAAGAAGAAGATGCAGAAGAAGAAGAAAAAGAAGAAGAACAAGAGGAAGAAGAAGCTGATGGAGAACAAGAAGAAGAAGAAGAGGAAGATGAAGAAGATGAAGAAGAAGAAGAAAAAGGGGAAGAAGAGGAAGAAAGGGAAGAAGAGGTAGAATAAGGAGAAGAACAAGAAGAATAAAAAGTTGAAGAAGATGAACAAGCAGAGGGTAAGGAAGAAGAATAAAAAGTAGAAGAAGAAGAAAAAAAAGAAGAAGAAGAAGAGGAAGAAGAAAAAGAAGAATAATGAATAGAAGAAGAAGCAGAAGTAGAAGATGAAGAAGAAGAAGAAGAAGAAGATAAAGAAGAAGAATAAGAAGAAGAAAAGGAAGTAGAAGAAGAAGGGGAAGAAGAAGAGGAAGAAGAAGAAGAAGAAGAAGGAGAAGAAGAAGAAGAAATACAACAAGAAGAATAAGAATAAGAACAAGAATAAGAATAAGAAGAATAATATGAAGAAGAAGAAGAAGAAAGAAGAAGAAGAGGAAGAAATGAAAGAAGAAGTAGAGGAAGAAGAATAGCAAGAAGAAGTACAAGAAGAAGTAGAAGAAGAAGAAGAAGAAGACGAAGATGAAGAAGTAGGGGAAGAATAGGAAGAAGGGGAAGAAGGTGAAGAAGTGGAAGAAGAGAAGAAGAGGAAGAAGATTAAGAAGAAGAAGAAAAAAAAAGAAGAAGAAAAATAATAATAATAATAATAATAATAATAAGAGGAAGAAGAAGGGGAAGAGCAAGAAGAAGGCGAAGAAAAGGAAGAAGGGGAAGAAGAGAAAGAAGGATAAGAAGAAGAAAAAAGAAGAAGTGGAAGAAGGATAAGAAGAAGAAAAATAAGAAGTAAAAGAAGAAGGAGAAAAAGATGAAGAAGAACAAGAAGGAGAAGAAGAAGAAGAAAAAAAAGAAGATGAAGAGCAAGGAGAAGAAGAAGAAAAGGAAGAAGAAGAAGAGGAAGAAGTTGAAGAAGAAGCAGAAGAAGATGAAGGAGAAGAAGAGGAAGAAGAAGTTGAAGAAAAAGTTCAGAAGAAGAAGAAGAACAACAACAAGAAGAAGAAGAACAAGAATAAGAAGAACAAGAAGAAGACGAAGAAGAACAGGAAGAGGTAGAAGAAGAAGAAGAAGAAGAAGAAGAAGAAGTGGAAGAAGAAAAATGTAAAGAAGAAGAAGAAGAAGAATAATTAGAGGAAGAAGAAGAAGAAGAAGAAGATGAAGAAGAAGACGTAGGAGAAGAGTAAGAAGATGAGGAAGAAGAGGAAGAAGTCAAAGAAAAGGAGGCCGAATACGATGAAGAAGAAGAAGAAGAAAAAGAAGAAGAAGAACCAGAACAAGAAGAAGAAGAAGAACAAGAATAAGAAGAAGAATAATAACAAGAAGAAGTTGAATAATAAGAACAAGAAAAACTAGAAGAAGAAGAACAACTGTTACACCCTTGTGTTTGATGATTCAAGTATAAATGTGTATATTTTATTTGGGCTTGATTTTAAGTAAAATTGTTAATAATTAATTAAATCAAGCCATGTATCTTAGATGTCTAAAATAATGGTCTCTAAGGGCCTTGAGGTCATGGCATACTTCAAGAAAATTTGAGACATACACAAGATTTTTTATAATTGAATTTCTTTTTATTTCTCTTGATTTTGATATGTCCAAACTTTGAGATTATGAGGCACACTAGTAGTATTAACATTTTAAAATATTATAAAGTTATTTAATACTGAATTTTGATTTTTGGGCCAAGCATATTTGACAAATTATATAGACATTGTTATTTGATTTTTTAATATTATTTTGGAATTGTTTTTCATGAATTTCTTTTCATAGGTATTTAAATAACTTATAATACTATAAGAATATAAAATTATTTTTATACACTTATATTCAAATTTTTGGCATAAAATTCGTCAAAAATACCTAAAACAGCTGAAGTCTCGGGAAAATGCACTGTAGCAATGGGCGGGTCGACCCGGCGCGAAAACAGCCCGTCCAGGTCTTTTAGAAATTAAAAATTTAATTTAAAAATAAAAATTTGGTTGACACGAAAAGGGCGAGCCAAGCCCGCCGAGAGGAGCTCTGCTAGCGCTGGTCAACGGTCAAATCAACAGTGCCCTGGCTAAGCCAAGCCCGCCCAAAGCCCGCCGAGAGGAGCTCGGCTAGGGTCAAACTGCAGCGTGGTCAACGGTCAATGAACAATGCTTGGCTAAGTCAACCAGAACGAGGTGATCAAGTCCTGGTCAAGGAAGGGGGGAGCCAACCCCAAAGAGGCTCGCAATATAAACAGGGTGGATTTCTTATATAGCGCTCCAACACTTTCGCATACGCAATGTGGGACTAAAAATCCCAGTATCAGCCTTCGCGGGATCCAATGGCTCAGATCAAGCCCGCCCGGATCCAACGCACAGGATTCATCCCGTAAGGTAAAATCTGTGTCGTTCATCTTTGCGCCCGGATCCTACGCACGTGATAAATCGCGAAAACGGTAATCGCGAGATTTAATCAATGCCGTTCGATTACGCGCCCGGATCCAACGCTCTGGATTAAGCCCGAACGATAAAATGCGTAAATCAATCTGTGCCATTCGTTTTTGGGCCTGGATCGGACGGTGGCTCCTTTCCGTCCGTTGCCCAAACGGCTAATTAATTTTTGGAGCCGTTGGGGGTGTTTTTAGAGCTCAAATTTGAGCTCTATAAATAGGGAAAATTGATGTATTTTTCAGTTTAACCTTTGCTAAATTTTCCAAAGATTTCAGATCTCAAAATTCAAGCATTCAAGCAAAAACGGTGTATCCAAGCTCAAAAAGCAAAGCTGCAAGAAGGCTATTGGAATTAGAGGTTTTTCAATTATTTCTCAATTTCTATCTCTCTAATTTGTCGATTGTGTGTGCCTCCTCTTTTCTCCGATTTCTTCTAAGTTCTTTTTGCCAATCGTTGTATTTTTCGTTTTGGGGCAAGGGAATCCCGGCAGTAGTGCTAAAGCCCCGGGATTGAGTTGAACCCGGTAAAAACTCAAGTAGGTTTGGGATTAGCCGCAGTAAAAATCTCAAGTAGGTTTGAGGTGAACCATACGAAAAACCTCACTTGTAATCGGTGCATTTAGTGGACTTTTCCCAACACCGGTTGGGGGTGGACGTAGACTCGGTTTTGAGTCGAACCACTTAAAAATTTGTGTGTTCCACTCTCTTTACTCTTGCTTAAAGGTTTTTAAGTTTAATTTCGAAATTCATAAAATTTTAAATACACAATTCACCCACCCCCCCTCCCCCCTCTTGTGGGATTTCCTTAGCAAGAAACACTTGAACAACAAGAAGAATAAGAAGAAGTAGAGTAAGAAGAAGAAGAAGAAGAAGAAGAAGAAGAAGAGGAAGAAAAGGGGAAGAAGAGGATGAAGGGGAAGAAGAGGTAAAATAGGGAGAAGATGGAGAAGATGAAGAAGGAGAGGGTGAGGAACAAGAAGAAGTAGTAGAAGAAGAAGAAGAAGGAAAAGAATAAGAAGAAGAAGAAGAGGTGGAAGAGGTCAAAGGGGAAGAAGAGGAAGAAGAATAAGGAATAGAAGAAGAAGAAGAAGAAGTAGATGATGATGATGATGATGAAGAAGAAGAAGAAGAAGTAGTAGAAAAGGAAGTAGAAGAAGAAGGGGAAGAAGAAGAGGAAGAAGAAGAAGAAGAAGAAGAGGAGGAGGAGGAAGAAGAAGAAGAGGAAAAAGAACGGGAAGAAGAAGAAGAAGAAGAATAGAAAAAAGAAGAAGAAGAAGAATATGAAGAAGAAGAAGAAAAAGAAGAAAGGTTAAAAGAAGAAGAACAGGAAGAAGTACAAGAAGAAGAAGAAGAAGAAGATGTTGATGATGATGAAGAAGAAGAAGAAGAAGAAGAAGATGAAGAAGTAGGGGAGGAACAGGAACAAGGGGAAGAGAGGGAAGAAGAGGAATAAGAGGAAGAGGACGAAGAAGAATAAGAAGAAGAAGAAAACAAAAAAGAAGAAGAGGAAGAAAAAGAAGAAGAAGAAGAAGGTGAGGAAGAAGAAGGGGAAGAAGAGGAAGAAGGATAAGAAGAAGAAGAAAAGAAAAAAGAAGAAGTTGAAGAATAAGAAGAAGAAGAAAAATGAGAAGAAGTAGAAGAAGGAGGAGGAGAAAAAGATGAAGAAGTAAAAGAAGAAGAAGTAAAGGGAGAAGAAGAAGAAGAAGAAGAAGAAGAAGAGAAAGAAGATGAAGAAGAAGTTCAAGAAGATGAAGAACATGAAGAAGAAGAAGAAGAAGAAAAGGAAGAAGAAGAAGAAGGAGAAGCAGAAGAAGAGGAAGAAGAAGAAGAAGAACAAGAACAAGAACAAGAAGAAGAACTTGAAGAAGAAGAAGTAGAAGGCGAAGAAGACGAACTAGAAGAAGAAGAAGAAGAAGAAGGAGAAGAAGAAGAACTAGAAGAACAAGAAGATGAAATAGAGTAAGAAGAAGAAGAACAAGAATAAGAAGAAGAAGAGGAAGAAGAAGAAGAAGAAGAAGAAGAAAAGGGGAAGAAGTGGTAGAACAGGGAGAAGTTGAAGAAGAATAAAAAGATGAAGAAGAGTAATAAGGATAGGGTGACGAAGAGGAAGAAGAAGTAGGAGAAGAAGAAGAAGATGAAGAAGAAGCAGAAGAAGAAAGGGAGGAAGAGGATGAAGGCAAA
>JAIUJO010002989.1:17500-20000 GCA_023846275.1 Vanilla planifolia | reverse complement strand
CTTCCTCCTCTTTTTGTTGTTCTTTTTCTTGTTGTTGTTGTTCTTCTTCTTCTTCTTCTTCTTCTTCTTCTTCTTCTTCTGCTTCTACTACTACTACTACCTCTTCTACTTCTTCATCAACTTCATCTTCTTCTTCTATTTCTTCTTCTACTTCTTCTTCTTCCTCTTCTTTTTCTTCTTCTTCTTCTTCTTTAACCTTTTCTTCTTCTTCTTCCTCTTCTTTTTCTTTTTCTTATTCTTCCTCTACTTCTTCTTCCTCTTCTTCCATTTCTTCTTCTTCTTCTTCTTCTTCAACTTTTTCTTCTTTTTATTCTTCTTTTTTATCTTCTTCTTCTTCTTCTTCTTCTCCTACTCCACCTTCTTCTCCTCTTCAACCTTCTTCTTCTTATTCTTATTCTCATCTTCTTCTTCTTCATCTTCATCTTTTCTTCATCATCATCATCATCATCATCTTCTTCTTCTTCTTCTCCTTCATCTTCTTCTTCTACTTCTTCTTCTTCTTCTTCTTCTTTTTCATCATCTTCTTCATCTTCTTCTTATTATTCTTCTCCTTCTTATTCTTCTTCTTCTTCTTCTTCTTCTTCTTATTCGTCTTCTTCTTCTTCTTCTTCTTCTTCTACTTCCTCTTCTTTTTCTTCTTTTTCTTCTTCTTCTTGTTCTTCTTCTTTTTCCTGTTCTTCTTCTTCTTCTTCTTCTTCTTCTTCTTTTTCTACATTTTCTTCCTCTTCTTTAACTTCTTCATCTACTTCTTCTTCTTCTTTGACTTCTTCTTCTTGTTCTTCCTCTTCTTCTTCTTCTTCTTGTTTTTCTTTTTCTTTTTTTTTCTTCTTCTTTTCTTCTTCTTCCACTTCTTCTTCTTCTTCTTCTTCTTCTTCTTCTTTCGCTTCTTATTATTCTTCTTCTTCTTCTTCCTATTCTTCTTCTCCATCTTCTTCTTCTTCGTCTTTTTCGTCTCAAACTTCTTCATCTTCGTCTCCTTCTTCTTCTTCTTGTTCATCTTCTTCTTCTTCTACTTCAACATCTTGAACTTCTTCTTATTCTTCCATTACTTCTTATTCTTCTTCTTCTCCTTCTTCTTCTTCTTCCACTTCTTCTTCTTCTTCTTCATTGTAATGTTCATTTTCATCTTCTTCTTCTTCTTCTTCTTTAGCTTCTTCTTCTTCTTCTTCTTTTGCTTCTTCTTGCTTTACTTTTCTTTTTGTGATTCTTCCTCTTCTTCTTCATCTTCTTTCTATTTTTCCAATTCTTCTTCTTCTTCTTCTTCTTTTTCATGATCATCTTCTTCTTCTTTTTCATGACCATCATCTTCTTCTTCTTCTTCTCCTACACCACGCCTTCCTTCTCCTTGTTCTTTCTCTTCTTCTTTTTCTTCTTCTTCTTTTTCTTCTTCTTCTTCTTCTTCTTCTTTCTTTTCTTCTTCTTCTTCTTCTTCTTCTTCTTCTTTATCTTCTTCTTCTTCTTCTTCTTCCTTATCTTCTTCTTCTTCTTCTTCTTTGTCTTCTACTTCTTCTTCTACTTCATCTCCATCTACTTTTTCTTCTCCGTCTTCTTCTTCTTCTTTTCCTTCTTCTTCTTCTTCTTCAGCTCCTTCTTCTTCTATATCTTCATCTTCTTCTTCTTCTAATTCCCCTTTTTCATCGTCTTCTTATTCTTCTTCTTCTACTTCTTCTTTCTCATCTTCCTCTTCTTCTTCTTCTTCTTCTTCAACTTCTTTTTTAACTTCTACTTCTTCCTCTTCTTCTTCTTCTTCATCATCTTCTTCTTCTTCTTTTTCTTTTCCTTTTTGCACATCTTCTTCTTCTTCTTCTATTTCTTCTTCTTTTACTACTACTATATCTTCTTCTTCACCTTCTTCTTATTGTTCATCTTCTCCTTCTTCTTCTTCTTCTTCACCTTCTTGCTCCCCTTCTTCTTCTTCTTCTTCTTCACCTTCTTGCTCCCCTTCTTCTTCTTCTTCTTCTTCTTCTTCTTCCTCTTCCTCTTCTATTTCCTCTTGTTTTTTTCTTTTTTTTCTTCTTCCTTATCATCATCTTCTTCTTCTTCGTCTTCTTTTTCTTCATCTTCTTCATCTCCTTCATCGTCTTCCTCTAGTTCATCCCTTTTTTTTCTTCTTCGTCTTCATCTTCTTCTTCTTCTTCTTCTTCTTCTTCTTCTACTTCTTCATCTTCTTCTTCCTCTTGTATTTCTTCATCTTCTTCTCGTTTCTCTACTTCCTTATCATCTTCTTCTTCATCTTCTTCCTTTTCTTCTTCTACTTCTTTTTCTTCTTCTTTATCTTCTTCTTCCTCTTCCTCTTCTTGCTCTTTTTATTTTGCTTCTTGTTCTTGATCGTCATCTTCTTTTAGAACTTCTTCCTCTTCTTTTTTAACTTCTTCCTCTTCTTCTTCTTCCTCTTCTTCTTCTTCTTCTTCTACTTCTTCTTATGCTTCTTCTTCTTCTTCTTCTTCCTTGTCCTCTTCTTCCTGTTTGTACTCTTCTTCTTCTTCTTCATCTTCTTCCT
>JAIUJO010002425.1:37500-43809 GCA_023846275.1 Vanilla planifolia | reverse complement strand
GAAGTGGAAGAAGAAGAATAAGAAGAATAAGAGAAAGAAGAAGAATAAGAGGAGGAAGAACTAGAAGAAGAAGAACAGGAGCAAGAAGTGAAAGAAGAAGATGAAGTAAAAGAAGTATATGAAGAGGAAGAAGAAGAAGAAGAAGAAGAACAAGATCAAGAAGAAGAGGATGGAGAAGGAGAAGGAGAAGAGGAAGAAAAAGAAATAGAAGAAGAAGGAGAAGAAGAAGAATAAGAAAAAGAAGGGAAGAAAAAGATGGAGAAGAAGAAAAAGGAGGAGGAGAAGAAGAAGAAGAAGAAGAAGAAGAAGAAGAAGAAGAAAGAGAAGAAGAGGGAGGGGAAGAAGAAGAAGAAGAAGATGAGGAAGAAGAAGATGAATGTGATGAAGAAGAAGAAGAAGAAGAAGAAGAAGATGAACGAGAAAGAGGAGGAGAAGAAGAAGAACAATAAGAAGTAGAAGAAGAAGAAGAAGAAGAAGAAGATGTAGAAGAAGAAGAGGAAGAATATGAAGAAGAAGATGATCAAAAAGAGGGGAAAGAAGAAAAAAAAGAAGAAGAAGAACAAGAAAAAGAAGAAAAAGAAAAAGAGAAGAAGAGGAAGAACAAGAAGTAATAGAAGAACTAGAAGAAGAAGAAGAAAAAGAAAAGAAGAATTACAAGTAGTAGTACTAGTAGAAGTACAAGAAGAAGAAGAAGAAGAAGAAAATGAAGAATACGGAGAAGAAGAAGAAGAACACAAAGACGAAGAAAAAGTAGGAGAAGAAGTTAAAAAAGAAGAAGAAGAAGAAGAGGAAGAAGAAGATGAAGAAAAAGAAGAGGAAGAAGAAAAAAAGAAGAAGAAGGGGAAAGACAAGGAGCAGAAGATGATGAAGAAGAAGATGTAGAAGAAAAGAAAGAAAGATAAAGAAGACGAAGAAGAAGAAGGACAAGAAGGAGAAGAAGAAGAAGGTGAAGAAAAGAAGGAGAAGAAGTAGAAGGAGAAGAAGAAAAAGAGAAGAAGAATAAGTGGAAGAAGAACAATAAGAAGAAGATGAAGAAGAAGAAAAAGAGCACAAAAAAATTATTAGTAGTAATAGTAGTAGTTGTAATAGTAGAAGAAGAAGAAGGAGAAGAAGAAGGAGAAGAAGATGAAGAAGAAGACGAAGTGGAAGAAGGAGAAGAAGAAGAAAGGGAAAAAGAAGAAAAAGAAGTAAAAGAAGAAGATGAAGAAGAAGAAGGAGAAGAAGTGAAAGAAGAAGAAAAAGGAGTAGAAAAAGGAGAAGAAAAAGGATGAAAAGAGGGAGGAGAAGAAGAAGGAGAAGAAGAAGATGAAGAAGAAGAAGAAGAAGAAGAAGAGAAAGAAGAAGAAAAAGGTGAAGAAGAGCAAGAAGGAGAAGATGAAGTAGGAGGAGGAGGAGGAGAAGAAGAAGAAGAAGATGATGAAGAAGAAGAAGGAAAAGAAGAAGAGGAAGGCGAAGAACAAGAATAAGAAGAAGAAGAAGAAGAAGGAAGAGGAAGAAGAAGAAGAAGAAGAAGAATAACAAGAAGAAGAAGAAGAAGAAGAAGAAAAAGAAGTTGAAGAAGAGGAGGAAAAAGAAGAGGAAGAAGAAGAAGAAGAAGAAGAAGAAGAAGTAGAAGAAGAGGAAGAAGAAGAGTAGGAAGAAGATGAAGAGGAATAAAAACAAGAAGAGGAAGAGGATGAAGAGGAAGAAGAAGAAGAAGAGGAAGTAAAAGAAGAAAAAAAAGATAAAGAACAAGGAGTAGAAGAAGTAGAAGAAGAAGTAGAAGATGAAGAATATGAAGAAGAAGAAGAAGAAGAGGAAAAAGTAGTAGTAGCGGAAGAAGAAAAACATAATAAGGAGGAGGAAGAAGAAGAAGAAGAAGATGAAGAAGAAGGAGAAGAAGAGAAAGAATAAGAATAAGAACAAGAAGAAGAAGAAGAAGAGGAAAAGGAAGAAGTGGAAGAAGAACTAGAAGAAGTAGAAGAAGAAGAGGAAGAAGAAAAGAAGTGCTAGTAGCAATATGAGAAGAAGAAGGAGGAGGAGAAGAAGAAGAAGAAGAAGAAGAAGAAGAAGTAGAAGAAGAAGAAGAATAAGAAGAAGAAGAATAAGAAGAAGAAGAATAAGAAAAAGAAGAAGAAGAAGAAGAAAAAGAAAAGAAGTAGAGAAGAAGAAGAAGAAGAAGAAGAAGAAGAAGAAGAAAAAGAAGAAGAAGAAAAGGAAGAAGTAGAAGAAGAGGAAGAAAAAGAAGTAGAAGAAGAAGAAAGAGAATAAGGAGAAAGAGAAGAATAAGAAGAAGAAGAAGAAGAAGAAGAATAAGACGTAGTTAAAAAAGAAGAAGAAGTCGAAGAAGAAGAAGAAGAAGCAGAGGACTAGGAAGAAGAAAATGGAGAAGTAGAAGAGGAAGAAAAAGAGGAGGCAAAAAAAAGAAGAAAAAGAAGTAGAAGTAGAAGAAGAAAAGAAGAAGAACATGGAGAGGAAGAAAAAGTAAAATACGATCATGATGATGAAGAAGAAGAAGAAGTTGGAGCAGATGATGAAGTAAAAGTTGAAGAAAAACATGAAGATGAAGAAGAGGAAGAAAAACAACAACAAGAAGAAAAAAAAGTAGTAGTAGGAGAAGAAGAAGAAGAACAAGAACAAGAATAAGAAGAATAAGAAGAAGTAGTAGTAGTAGTAGAAGAAGAAGAAGAAGAAGAAAAAGAAGAAGAAGAGGAAATGGAAGAAGACGAGCAATAAGAAATGGAAGAAGAATAACAGGAAGATGAAGAAGAAGAAAAAGAACATGAAGAGGAATAAGAAGAAGAAGAAGAAGAAGAAGAAGAAGAAGAAGAATAAGAACAAGATGGAGAAGAAGAGGAAGAAGGAGAAGATGAAGAAGAAGGAGAAGAAGGTGAAGGAGGAGGAGAAGGAGAAGAAGAAGAAGAAGAAGAAGAAGAAGAAGAACAAAGAGGAGAAGAAGAAGAAGGAGGAGAAGAAGAAGAAGAAGGGGAAGAAGCTGAAGAAGAATAAGAAGAAGAAGAAAGCAAAGAAGAAAAGAAGAATAAAAAGGAGAAGAAGAAGGAGGAGAAGAAGAAGAAATAGAAGAAGAAGAAGAAGAAAAAGAAGGTGGACGAGAAGAAGGAGGAGCAAAAGAAAAAGGAGAAGCAAAAGAAGAAAAAGAAGAAGAAGAAGAAGAAGAAGAAGACATAGAAGAAGAAGAAGAAGAAGGAGAAGAAGAAGAAGAAGTGGAATTAGAAGAAGTGAAAGGAGAAGAAAAGGAAGAAGAAGAAGAGGAAGAAGAAGAAGAAGAAGAAGAAGAATAAGAAGTAGAAGAATAGGAAGAAGAAGGAGAAGAAGAAGAAGAGGAAGAGTAAGAAGTGAAAGAATAAGAAGAAGAGGAAGAAGAAGAAAAAGAAGAAGAAGAAGCAGAAGAAGTAGAAGTAGAAGAGGAATAAGAAGTAGTGGAAGAAGAAGAAGGAGAAGAAGGAGGAGAAGAGGAAGAGGAAGAAGAAGAAGAAGCAGAAGAAGAAGGAGAAGAAGAAGAAAGTGAAGAAAAATAAGGAGAAGAAGGAGAAGAAAAAAGAGTAGAAAAAGAAGAAAGAGAAGAAGGAAATGAGAAGAAGAAGAAGAAGATGAAAAATTCGTAGTAATAATAGTAGTAGTAGTAGTAGTAGAAGAAGAAGAAGAAGGAGAAGATGATGAAGAAGAAGAAGAAGGAGAAGAAGAAGAAAAGGAAAAAGAAGGAAAATAAGTAAATGAAGAAGATGAAGAAGAAGAAGGAGAAGAAGTGGAAGAGGAAGAAGAGGAAGAAGAAGATGAAGAAGAAGAAGAGAAAGAAGAAGAAAAAGGATCAGTAGAGGAAGAAGGAGAAGATGAAGGAGGAGGAGGAGGAGAAGAAGAAGAAGAAGAAGACGAAGAAGAAGAAGAAGGAGAAGAAGAAGAAGAGGAAGATGAAGAAGAAAAAGAATAAGAAGAAGAAGAAGAAATATAAGAGGAAGAAGAAGAAGAAGAACAACAACAACAAGAAGAAGAAAAAGAAGTTGAAGAAGAGGAGGAAGAAGAAAAAGAAGAAGAAGAAGAAGGAGAAGAAGAAGAAGAAGTAGTTGTAGAAGAAGTGGAAGAAGAAGAGTAGGAAGAAGACGAAGAGGAATAAGTAGAAGAAGAGGAAGAAGAAGATGAAGAAGAAGAAGAAGAGAAAGAAGAAGAAAAAGGATCAGTAGAGTAAGAAGGAGAAGATGAAGGAGGAGGAGGAGAAGAAGAAGAAGAAGAAGAAGACGAAGAAGAAGAAGAAGGAGAAGAAGAAAAAGAGGAAGATGAAGAAGAAGAAGAATAAGCAGAAGAAGAAGAAAAAGAAGAGGAAGAAGAAGAAGAAGAACAACAACAACAAGAAGAAGAAAAAGAAGTTGAAGAAGAGGAGGAAGAAGAAAAAGAAGAAGAAGAAGGAGAAGAAGAAGAAGAAGTAGTTGTAGAAGAAGTGAAAGAAGAAGAGTAGGAAGAAGACGAAGAGGAATAAGTAGAAGAAGAGGAAGAAGACGAAGACGAAGAAGAAGAAGAAGGGGAAGAAAAAGAAGAATAAAAAGAAGAAGAAAAAGAAAAGAAATAAGTAGGAGCAGAAGAAGTGGAAGAAGAAGAAGAAGAAGAAGAAGATCAAGTAGAAGAAGAAGAATATGGAGAAGAAGAATAAGAAGAAGAAGAAGAAGAAGAGGAAAAACTAGTAGTAGTAGTTGAAGAAGAAAAACATAAAGTGAATGAAGAAGAAGAAGAAGATGAAAAAGAAGAAAAATAAGAAGAATAAGAAGAAGAACGAGATGAAACAGAAGAAGAGGAAAAGGAAGAAGAGGAAGAAGGAGAAGAAGAAGAAGGGGAAGAAGAAGAAGAAGAAGGGATAGAAGAAGAATTTATAATAATAATATTAGAAGAAGAAGAAGATGATGATGATGATGAAGAAGAAGAAGTAAAAGAAAAGAAGAAGAGAAGAAGAAGAAGAAGAAGAAGAAGAAGACGGGGAAGAAGAAGAAGACGAGGAAGAAGAAGAAGTAGAAGAAGAAGAATGAGAAAAAGCAGAAGGAGAAGAAGAATAAGGAGAAGAAGAAGAAGGACAAGAATAATAATAATAAGAAGAAGAAGAAAAAGTAGTTGTAATAGTAGTAGTAGAAGAAGAAGAAGAAGTGGTAGTAAACGAAGAAGAAGAAGAAGAAGTGGTAGTAAACGAAGAAGAAGAAGAAGAAGAGGAAGAAGAAGTGGTAGTAATCGAAGAAGAAGATGAAGAAGAAGAAGATGTAAAAGAAGAAGAATAGAAAAAAGAAGAATTGTAATAATAATAATAATAATAATAAGAGGAAGAAGAAGAAGAAGAAAAAGGGGAAGAAGAAGAAGAAGAAGGGAAGAAATAGAAAAAGAAGAAGCAGAAAAATAATAATAATAATATTAAGAGGATAGGGAAAAAGAAAAAGAAGAGGAAGAGAAAGAAGATGAAGATGTAGAAGAAGAAGAAATAGATGAAGGAGGAGAAGAAGAGGAAGGAGAAGAAGAAGAAAAAAGAGAAGAATAAGAATAATAATAATAATAATAAGAAGAAGAAAAAGTAGTAGTAGTAGAAGAAGAAGAAGAAGAAGAAGAAGAAGAAAAAGAAGAAGAAAAAGTAGATGAAGAAGAAGTGGAAGAAGAAGAAGAATAAGAAGAATAAGAGAAATAAGAAGAATAAGAGGAGGAAGAACTAGAAGAAGAAGAACAGGAGCAAGAAGTGAAAGAAGAAGAAGGGGAAGAAGATGAAGTAAAAGAAGTATACGAAGAGGAAGAAGAAGAATAGGATGGAGAAGGAGAAGGAGAAGAGGAAGAAAAAGAAATAGACGAAGAAGGAGAAGAAGAAGAACAAGAAAAAGAAGGGGAAGAAAAAGATGGAGAAGAAGAAAAAGGAGAAGAAGAAGAAGAAGAAGAAGAAGAAGAAGAAAGAGAAGAAGAGGGAGAGGAAGAAGAGGAAGAAGAAGATGAGGAAGAAGAAGATGAATATGATTAAGAAGAAGGAGAAAAGGAAGAAGAAGAAGAAGATGAAGACGAAGAAGAAGAAGATGAAGAAAAACGAGAAGGAGGAGGAGAAGAAGAAGAACAATTAGAAGTAGTAGAAGAAGAAGAAGAAGAAGAAGAAGAAGAAGATGTAGAAGAAGAAGAGGAAGAATATGAAGAAGAAGAAGATGAAAAAGAGGGGAAAGAAGAAAAAAAAGAAGAAGAAGAACAAGAAAAAGAAGAAGAAAAAGAAAATGAGAAGAAGAGGAAGAGCAAGAAGTAATAGAAGAACTAGAAGAAGAAGAAGAAAAAGAAAAGAAGAATTACAAGTAGTAGTACTAGTAGAAG
>JAIUJO010002425.1:15000-30000 GCA_023846275.1 Vanilla planifolia | reverse complement strand
CAAGAGGAAGAAGAAATAGAATAGGAGAAGAGAAAGAAAAATAAGAAGAAGAAGAGGAAGAAGAAGAAGAAGAAGAAGAAGAAGATGAAGAATGAGAAGAAGAAAAGAAAAAGAAGAAGAATAAGAAGAAGAAGAAGAATAGGAGGAAGAAAAAATGAGGAACTAGAAGTAGTAGTAGAAGAAGAAGAAAAAGAAGAAGTAGAAGAAGAAGATGAAGAGGAACCAGAAGAAGAAGAAGAAGATGATGATGATGATTATGATGATTAAGAAGATGACAAAAAAGAAGAGGAAGAAGAAGAAAAAGAAGAAGTAGAAGAAGAAAAAGAAGAAGTAGAAGAAGAAAAAGAAGAAGCAAAAGAAGAAGAAGAAGAAGAAGATGATGATGATGATGATGATGAAGATGAGGAAGAAGAAGAAGAAGAAGAAGAAGAAGTTGTTGATGATGATGATGATGATGATGATGATGAGGAAGAAGGAGAAGAAGAAGATGAGGAAGAAGCTGATGATTTAGAAGAAGAACAAGAATAAGAAGAAGTAGAAGAAGAATATGGAGGAGAAGAAGAAGAGGAAGAAGAAGCAGAAGAAGAATAGGAAGAAGAATAAGATGAATAAGAAGAAGAAGAAGATGATGAAGAAAAAGAACAAAGGGAAGAAGAAGAGGAAGAAGAAAAATATGATAAAGAAGTTGTAGTAGTAGGGATTAGGGAAGAAGAAGAAGAAGAAAAAGGAGAAGGAGATAAAGAAGAAGAAGAAGAAGAAGAAGAAGAAGTAGAGGAAGAAGAAGAAGAGGAATAAGAACAAGAAGTTGTGGAATAATAATAATAATAATAATAATAAGAACAAGAAGCAGATTTGAAAAAGAAGAAGAAGTGTAAGAAGGAGATGTTGTAGAAGAAGAAGAATAGGAACGACTAGAAGAAAAATATGAAGGAGAAGAAGGAGGATGAGGAGAAGAAGAAGAAGAAGATGATGAAGAGGAAGAAGGAGAAGAAGATGAAAAAGCAGAAGAAGAAGAAAGAGAAGAAGGTGAAGAAGAAGAAGAAGATGAAGAAGAAGAAGAAGAAGTAGAAGAACTAGAAGAAGAAGAAGAGGATGAGGAAGAAGAAGAAGAAGAAGAAGAAGAAGAAGGACAAGAAGAAGAAGCAGAAGAAGAAGAAGTAGAAGAAGAAGGAGAAGAAGATGAAGAAAAAGTAGAAGAAAGAGAAGAAGAAGAAGAAGAAGAAGAAGAAGAAGAAGAAAAAGAAAGAGAAGAAGAAGAAGAAAAAGAAGAAGAATAGGACGAAGAAAAAGAAGGGGAAGAAGAAAAAGGAGAAGAATAAAAAGAAGAAGAAGAGTGAGGAGCAGAAGAAGGAGAAGTAGAAGAAAGGGAAGAAGAAGAAGGGGAAGAAGAAGAAGAAGTAGGAGTAGAAGAAGAAGGAGAAGAAGAAGAAGAGGAAGAAGAAAGAGATGAAGAAGAAGAAGAAGAAGAATAAGAAGATGAAGAAAAAGAAGAAAAAGAAGAAAGAGAAGAAGTAGGAAAAGAATAGAGATAAGGATAGGGAAAAGAAGAAGGAGAAGTAGAAGAAGGGGAAGAAGAAGGGGAAGAAGAAGGGGAAGAAGATGACGGAGAAGAAGAAGAAGAAGAGGAAGAATCAAAAGAATTAGAAGAAGAAGAAGAAAAAAAGAAAGAAAAAAATGAAAGAGAGGAAGATTAAGAATAAGAATATGAATAAGAAGAAGAAGAAGAAAAAGAAGAAGAAGAAGAAGAAGAAGAAGAAGTGCAAGAAGAAAAGGAAGAAAAAGAAGAAGAGATGGAGGAAGAGGTAGAACAAGTAGAAGTTGAAGAAAAAGAAGAAGAAGAGGGAAGAGAAGAAGAAGAAGATGAAGAAAAAGAAAAAGAAAAAGAAGAAGAAGAAGTAGAGAAAGAATGGCATGCGGAATAAGACGAAGAGAAAAAAGAAGAAGAAGAAGAAGAAGAAGAGGAAGAAAAAGAAGAGAAGGAGAAGAAGAAGAAGAAGAAAAGGAAGCAAAAGAAGAAGAAGAAAAAGAAGAAGGCCAAGAAGAAAGAGGAGAAGAAAAAGAAGAAGAAGATGAAAAAGATGAAGAAGAATTAGAAGAACTAGAGAAAGAAGAAGAAGAAGAGAAGAGAAAGAAGAGGAAGAGGAAGAAGAAGAAGAAGATAAAGTAGAAGAAGAAGAAGAAGATGAAGACAAACAAGAAGAAGAAGAAGAAGAATAAGAAGATGAAGAAGACGTGGAAGAAGAAGAAGAAGAAGAAGGGGAAGAAGTAGAAGAAGAAGGAGAAGAAGAAAGAGAAAGAAGAAGAAGAAGAAGAAGAAGAAGAAGAAGAGGAAGAAAAAAAGAAGAAGGAGAAAAGTATAAGGAGAAGAAGAACAAGGAGAATAATAATGATGAGTAGAAGGAGGAGGAGAAGAAGGAGATGTAGAAGAAGGGGAGGAAGAAGAAGGCAAAAATAGAGAAGAGAAGGAAGAAGAAGAAGAAGAATGGGAAGCATAAGAAAAAGATGATGATGAAGAAGAAGTAGAAGAACAATGAGAAGGAGAAGGAGAAGATGAAGGAGAAGAAGGACAAGAAGAAGGAGGAGAAAAAGAAGAAGTAGTAGAAGAAGAAGGAGAAGAAGGACAAGAAGAAGAAGGAGGAGAAGAAGAAGTAGTAGAAGAAGAAGAAAAAAAAGAAGAAGAAAGAGAATAAGAAGAATAAGGAGAAGTAAAAGAAAGAGAACAAGAAGTAGGAGAAGAAGAAGAAGAAGAAGAAGAAGAGGAAGAAGTAGTAGTAGAGGAAAAAAGGGACAAAGAAGAAGTGAAAGAAGAAGAAGATGTGAAAAAGGAAGAAGAAGTTGAAAATGAAGAAGACAAAGAAGAAGAAGAGGAAGAAGAAGAAGATTAAGAAGTAGATGAAGAAGAAGAAGAAGAAGAAGAAGATGATGATGATCATGATGACGAGCAAGAAGAAAAGGAAGATGAAGAAGAAGTAGAGGAAAAACCAGTAGAGTAAGAAGAAGAAGATGTCTAGGAAGGCAAAGAAAATGAAGAAGACAAAGCAGAAGAAGAACAAGAAGAAGAACAAGAAGGAGAAGAAGAAGAAGAAGAAAGTGAAGGAGAAGAATAAGAAGTAGTAGAAGAAGAATAATAAGTTGTAGAGGAAGAAGAAAGAGAAGGAGAAGTAGAAGAAGAAGAAGAAGGAGAAGAAGAAGAAGAAGAAGAAGAAGAAGAAGAAGAAAACAAGAGGAAAAAGAAGAAGTGTTAGAAGAGGAAGAAGTAGATGATGAAGAAGAAGATGAGGAAGAAGAAGAAGAAGAAGAAGATGAGAAAGAAGAAGAAGAAAGAGAAGAAGAAGAAGTGGAGCAAGAAGAAGAAGGAGAAGAAGAAGAAGAAGAAAAAGAAGACAAAGAAGAAGAAGAATTAGAAGAAGATGAAGTAGAAGATGAAGAAAATGAAGATAAATAAGAAGAAGAAGAAGCAAAAGAAGTAGTGGAGCAGGAAGAAGTATAAGAAGAAGAAGAAGAGAAAGAAGAAGAGGTGGAGAAAGAAGATGAAAAAGTAGAGGAAGAAGAAGTAGAAGAAGTAGTTGAAGAAAAAGAATAAAAAGAAGAAGAAGAGGAAGAAGGGGAGGTGGAGGACTAAGAAGAAGAAGAAGAAGTAAGTAGAGCAAAAAAACAAGAAGAGGAAAGAGAAGAAAGAGAAGAAAAAGAAGAGGAAGAAGAAGAAGAAGACAGAGAAGAAGAAGAAGGAGAAGAAGAAAAAGGATAGAGAAGAAGGAGAATAAAAAGAAGAGGAGGAAGAAGAAGAGAATGAGAAGGAAGAAGAAGTAGAAGAAGAAGAAGAAGAAGAAGAAGAAGAAGAAGAAAAAGAAGATGAAGAAGACAAAGTAGAACAAGAGGAGGAGGAAGATGAAGAAAAAGAAGAAGAAGAAGAAAAACAAGAAGTAGAAAAAGAGAAGAAGAAGAAAAAGAAGACAAGGAAGTTGAAGAAGTTAAAGAAGAAGGTCACGAGGAAGAAAAAGAAGCAGAAGTAGAAGAAGAAGGAGAAGAAGAAAATGGAGATGAAGAAGGAGAATAAGAAGAAGAAGAATATGTAGAAGAACAAGTTGAGGAAGAAGTAGAAGAAGAAAGTGAATAAGAAGAAGAAGAAGAAGATAGAGAAGAAGAAGAAAAAGAAGAACAACAAGAAGAAGAATGAGAAGAAGAAGAGGAAGAAGAAGAAGATGGTAAAGAAGAGGAGGAAGAAGAAGAAGAAAAGGAAGAAGAATAAGAAGAATAAGAAGAAGAAGAAGGACAAGAGGAAGAAGAAGAAGAGGAAGGAGGAGAACAAGAAGAATAAGAAGAAGTGGAAGACGAAGAAGAAGAAGAAGAAGTGGAAGAAGTAGTGGAAGAAGAAGAAGAAGTAGAAGAAGAAGAGGAAGATTAAAAGAGGAAGAAGAAGATGATGATGAAGAAGAAGAGGAAGAAGAAGAATAGGACAAAGAAGAGCAAGTAGAAGAAGAGAAAGAAAAAGAGACAGAACAAGAAGTAGTACAAGAAGCAAAAAATAGAGAAGAAGAAGAAAAGGAAGAAGAAGTAGTAGAAGAAGAAGAAGAAGAAAAAGTAGAAGAAGAAGTAGGAGAAGAAGAAGTAGTAGTAGAAGAAGAAGAACAACAACAACAAGAAGGAGAAGGAGAGCAAGATGAATGAGAAGGAGAAGAAGAATAAGAAGAGGAAGAAGTAAATGTCGAAGAAGAAGAGGAAGTTGAAGAACAAGAAGGAGAAGAAGAAGAAGAAGAAGAAGAAGAAAAGAAGAAGAGGAAGAAGAACAAGAAGAAGAGGAAGAAGAAAAAGAATAAAAAGAGGAAGAAGAAGAGGAGAAAGAAGAAGAAGCCGAAGAAGAAAAAGAAGAAGAAGAAAGAGAAGGAGAAGAAGCAAGAGAAGAAGAAGAAGAAGAGGAAGAAGAAGAAGAAGAAGAAGACGAGGAGGAGGAGGAAGAAGAAGAGTAAGAAGAATAAGAAGAAGAAGAGGAAGAAGAAGAAGAAGAAGTTGAGGAAGAACAAGAAGGGGAAGAAAAGGAAGAAGAAGAAGAAGAAGAAGAAGAAGAAGAAGAGGAAAAAGAAAATGATGAAGAAGAAGAAGAAGAAGAAGTAGATGATGAAGATGAAGAAGTATGAGAAGAATAATAATAAGAAGAAGAAGAAGAAATAGGAGAAGATGAAGGAGAAGAAAAAGAAGAAGAAGACTAAGAAGAAGAAGAAGAAGAAGAATAACAACAAGAAGAAAATTATGAAGAGGAAGAATAAGAAGAATAAGAAGAAGAAGAAGAAGAGGAAGGAGAAGATGATGAAGAAGAAGAAGAAGAAGAAGCGAAAGATGACAAAGAAGATGAAGTATAGGAGGAGTAGGAGAAGGAGAAGAACAAGAAGAAGAAGATGACAAAAAAGAAGAAGAAATAGAATAAGTAGTTGAAGAAGAAGAAGACGAAGAAACAAAGAAGATGAAGGGGAAGAAGAAGAAGAAGAAGATGAATGAGAAGAAGTAGAATTGGAAGAAGAGGAAGAAGAAGAAGAAGAAGAAAAGAAGAAGTAAAAAAAAGAATAAATGGAACAAAAAGAAGAAGAATAAGCAGAAGATGATGAAGAAGAAGAAGAAGAAGAAGACGAAGAAGAAGATAAAGGACAAGAAGATGAAGAAGAAGAAGAAGAAGAAGAAGAAGAAGATTATGATGATGATAATCATGAAGAAAAAGATAAAGAAGGTGAAGAAATAGAAGAAGAGGAAGAAGAAGTTAAAGAAGAAGAAGAAGAAGAAGATGATGATGATGATGAAGGAGAAGAGGAAAAAGAGGAAGATGAAGAAGAAGAAGAAGAAGTAGATGAAGAAGAAATGGAAGAAGAGAAAGAAGAAGAATAATTAGAAAAGAAGAAGAAGAAGAAGAAGAAGGTGAAGAAGAAGAAGAGGAAGAAGTAGAAAAAAAGTGGAAGAAGATGAGGAAAAGACGATGATGAAGTAGATGAACAAAGAAGAAGAAGAAAAGGATTAGAGGAACAAGATGAAGTGGAAGAAGAAGAGGAAGAAGATGAAGAGGTGCAAGAAGTGGTAGAAGACGAAGAAGAACAAGATTAACAATTAGAAGAAGAAGAATATGTAGAAGTAGTAAAAGAAGAAGAAGATAAAGAAAAGGAAGAAGAAGAAAAGGAAGAAGAAAAAGGAGGAGAAGAAGAAGAAGAAGAAGAAGCAAAAGAAGTAAAAGAAGAAAAAGAGGAAGAAGAATTAGGCAAAGAGGAAGATGAAGAATTAGATAAAGAGGAAGCAGTAGTAGAAGAAGAAGAACAACAAGAACAAGAAGAGGAAGAAGATGATGAAGAAGAAGAAGAAGAAGAAAAAGAAGAAGAAGAAGATGACGATGATGAAAAAAAGAAGAAGAAGTAGCAAAGGAAGAAGAAGTGGTTGAAGAAGAAGAAGTAGAAGTAGAAGAAGAAGAACAAGAAGAACAAGAAGAAGATTAAGAAGAAGAAGAAGAAGAAGAATTAGACGAAGTAGAAGAACAAATAGAAATAGAAGAAAAAGAAGAAGAAGAAGATAGTGAAGAAGAAGATGAAGAAAAAGAAAAAGAAGGAGAACAAAATGAAGAAGAAGAAGAAAAAGATGATGAAGAAAAAGAAGTAGGTGTACAAGAAGAAGAAGAAGAAGTTGAGGAGGAAGAAGAAGGAGAAGAAGAAGTAGTAGAAGGCAAAGAAAAAGAACAACAAAAAGAAAGAGAAACAAAAGAACAAGAAGAAGTAGAAGAAAAAGAAGTAGTAATAGAAGAAGAAGAAGAAGAAGAAGAAGAAGAAGATGATGAAGAAGAACAAGAAGAAGAAAAAGAAGAAGAAGAAGAAGAAGCTATTGGAGAAGAATAAGATAAAGATGAAGAAGAAGAAGAAGAAGAAGAAGAAGAAGAAGAAGAACAAGGAGAAGATGGCGAAGAAGATGAAGGAGAAGAAGAAGAAGAAGAAGAAGAAGATGAAGAAGAAGAAGATAATGATGATGATGATGACGATGAAGTAGAAGAAGAAGAAAAAAAAGAAGGAGAAGAAGGAGAAGAGGGAGAAGAAGGAGGAGAAGAAGAAGAAGAAGAAGAAGAAGAAGAGCTAGCAGATGAAGATGTGGAGGAAGAAGGAGAAGGAGAAGAAGAAGAAGAAGAAGAAGAAGAAGAGGAAGAAGAAGAAGAAGAAGAATAAGAAGATGAAGAAGAAGAAGAAGGAGAAGAACAAGAAGACGAAGAAGAAAAAGAAGAAGGTGAAAAAGATGAAGGAGAAGAAAAGGAAGAAGAAGAAGAAGAAGAAGATAGAGAAGAAGAAGAAGAAGGAGAAGATAAAAAAGAAAGAGAAGAAGAAGAAGGAAAAGATATGCAAGAAGAAGATGAAGAAATTAAAGAAGTTGTTGAAAGAAAACAAGAGGAAGAGGAAGTCGAAGAGAGGAAGAATAGGTAGAAGAAGAAGAAGAAGAAGAAGTGGAGGAAGAGAAGAAGAGGAAGAAGAAGTAGAAGAAGAAATAGAAATTGAAGTAAAAGAAGAGGTAGAAGAGGAAGAAGTAAAGGAAGAAGCAGAAAAGGAAGAAGTAGAAGAAGAAGAAGAAAAAGTTTAAGAAGAAAGAGAAGGAGAAGAAGAAGATGAAGAAGAAGAAGAAGAAGAAGAATGGGAAGAAGATGAAGTAGTAGAAGAAATAGAAATAGAAGAAGACGAAGAAGAAGAAGAAGCAGAAGAAGAAGGAAAAGAAGATGAAGAAGAAGAAGAAGAAGAAGAAGAAGAAGAATTTGGGGAAGAAGAATAACAAGAAAAAAATGAAGTAGAAGAAGAAGAAAGAGGAGAAGAGGACGAAGAAGAAGGCAAAGATGAAGAAGGAAGAGAAGAAGAAGAAGACAAAGAAGAAAAAGGAGTAGAAGAAGAAGAAGAAGGAGAAGAAGAAGAAGAAGAAGAAGAAGAGGAAGAAGGAGAAGAAGAAGAAGAGGAAGAGGACAAAGAGGAAGAAAAGAAGAAGAAGAAGATGATGATGAAGTTGCAAAGGAAGAAGAAAACGAAGAAGAAGAAGAAGAAGAATAAGAATAAGAACAAGAAGAAGGTCACAAAGAAGAAGAAGATGGAGAAGACGAAGAAGGAGAATTTGAAGATAAAGAAGAAGTAGAAGAAGAAGATGAAGAAGAAGAAGATGGTGATGAAGAAGAAGAAGAAGAAGAAGGAGAACAAAAAGGAGAAATAGAAGAAGAAGAAGAGGAAGAAAAAGAAGATGGTGAAGAAGCAGAAGAAGAAGAAGACAAAGAAGAAGAAGAAGAACAAGAGGAAGAAGAAGGACAAGAGGAAGAAGAAGTAGAGGAAAGAAGACAAAAATAAGAATAAGAAGAATTGGAAGATGTAGAAGAAGAAGAAGAAGTGGAGGAAGTAGCAGTAGAAGAAGAAAAAGTAGATGATGATGAAAAGAGGAAGAAGAAAAGGAAGAAGAAGAAGAAGAAGAAGAAGAAGAAGAGGAAGAAGAAGAATTGGAAGAAGAAGAGGAAGTAGAAGAAGCGGAACAAAGAGAGGTAGAAGAAGTAGTAGAAGAAGCAGAAAATGGAGAAGAAGAAGAAGAAAAGGTAGAAGAAGAAGACGAAGAAGAAGTAGAAGAAAAAGAAGTAGAAGAAGAAGTAGAAGTTGAAGAAGAAGAGGAAGAAGAAGAAGAAGAAGAAGAAGAAGAAGAATGAGAGGATGATACAAAATGGGAAGAAGAAGAGAAAGAAGAAGAAGAAGAACGAGAAGAAGAATAAGAAGAAGTGGAAGAAGTAGTGGAAGAAGAAGAAGGCCAAGCAAAAGAAGGAAAAGATGAAGGGGAAGAAGAAGAAGAAGAAGAAGAAGAAGAAGAAGAAGAAGAAGAAGCAAAAGAAGAAGAAAAATACGGAGAAGTAAAGGAGGAAGAATTAGAACAATAACAAGAAGGGCAAGAAGAAAAAGAAGAAGAAGAAGAAGAAGAAGAAGAAGAAGAAGAAATAGAGGATAAGGAAGAAGAAGAGGAAGAAGAAAAGGAAGAAGAAGAGGAAGATGAAGAGGAGAAAGAAGATGTAGAAAATGAAGAAAAAAAGAAGTTGGAGGAGAAGAAGATTAAGAAGAAGAAGAAGAAGATCAAGGAGAAGAAGAAGTTGAAGAAGAAGAAGAAGATGAAAAAGAAGAAGAAGAAGAAGATGAAGAAGAGATTGATGATTATGAAGAAGAAGAAAAAGAAGAAGATTATGGTGAAGAAGAAGATGAAGAAGAAGAACAAGAAGAGGAAAAGAAGGCAAAGAAGAAGAAGGAGAAGTAGTAGAAGAAGAAGAAGAAGATGAAGAAGTGGAGGAATGGAAGAAGAAAAAGAAAAAGAAGAAGAAGAAGAAGAACAAGAAGAAGGAGTAGAAGAAGAAGAAGAAGAAAAGGAAGGAAAAGAAGGCAAAAAAGAAGGACAAAAAGAATAATAAGAAGAAGATGACAAAGAAGAAGAAGAAGATGGCAAAGAAGAAGAAGAAGAAGATGGCAAAGAAGAAGAAGAAGAAGTAGTAGAAGATGTAGAACAAGGAGAAGAAGAAGAAAAGAAGAAGAATAAGAAGAAGAAGAAGAACAAGAACAAGAAGAAGATGGAGAAGAAGAGGAAGAAGAAGAAGAAGAAGAAGAAGGAGAAGTGGATTAAAAAGAAGAAGATGAATAATAAGAGGAAGAAGAAGAAGAAGTAGAAGGAGAAGAAGAGGAAGAAGAAGAGGAAGAAGAAGAAGAGTAAGAAGAAAAAGAGGTAGAAGAAGAAGAAGAGGAAGAGGAAGAAGAAGAAATAGAAGAAGTTGAAGGATTAGGAGGAGTAGAAGAAAATAGAGGAGAAGAAGAAAAAAGAGTAGAAGAAGGATAAGAATAAGAAGGAGAAGAAGAAGATGTAGAAGAAAATATAGTAGTAGTAGAAGATGAAGAAGAAGAAGAAGAAGAAGAAGAGGAGGAGGAGGAAAAAAAAGAACAAGAGGAGGAAGAAGTAGAAGTAGAAGAATAATGACAATAAGAAGAAGTAGAAGAAAAGGAAGAAGAAGAAGTAGAAGAAAATGAAGATGTAGACTTGGAAGAAAAAGAGTAGGAAGAAGACGTAGAAGAAAAACAACAAGAAGAAGAAGGAGAAGAAGATGAAGAAGAAGTAGAAGAAGTAAAAGATGGAGAAGAAGTGGAACAAGAAGAAGAAGGAGAAGGAGAAGAAGAAGAAGAAGAGGAAGAAGGGGAAAAGGTAGAAGAAAAAAAGGAAGAAGAAGAAGAAGGTGATGAAGAAGAAAAAGGAGGAGGAGGAGGAGGAGGAGGAGGATGAGAAGAAGAAGAAGAAGAAGAGGAAGAAGAAGTAGAAGAAGTAGAAGAAGAAGAAGAAAAAGAAGAAGAGGAAGAAGAAGTAGAAGAAGTAGTAGTAAAAGAAGAAGAAGAAGAAGAAGAAGAAGAAATAGAAGAAGAAGAAGAAGAAGAAGAAGAAGAAGAAGAAGAAGAAGAAAAAGAAGATGAAGAAGAAGAAGAACAAGAAGAAGAATAAGAAGAAGAAAATGATGATGTTGATGATGATGAAGCAAAAGAAATAGAAGGAGAAAAAGATGGAGAAGAATAATAAGAAGGCAAAGTAGAAGATGAAGGAGAAGAAGAAGAACTAAGAGAAGAAGAAGGAGAAGAAGATGAAGGAGAAGAACAAGAAGTTGGAGAAGAAGAAGGAGAAGAATAAGAAGGAGAAAAAGAAGATAATGATGATGAAGAGGAAGAAGAAGGGGATGAAGAAGGAGAAAAAGAAGGACCAGCAGAAGAAGGAGAAGAAGAAGAAAGAGATAATGAAGCAGAGAAAGAAGAAAAGGATGAGGAAGAAGAAGATGGAAAATAAGAACAACAAAAACAAGGAGAAGAAGAATAAGGAGAAGAAGAAAAAGAAGAAGGAGAAAAAGAAGAAGGAGAAGAAGAAGAAGAAGTAGTAGTTGTAGTTGAAGAAGAAGAGAAAGAAGAAAATGATGCGGAATAGGATAAAGAAAAAGAAAAAGAAGAATAACAACAACAAGAAGAAGATGAAGGACTAAATGAAGTAGTACAAGAACAAGAACAAGAAGAACATAAAGAAGAAGGAGAAGTAGAAGACGAAGAAGAATGAGAATTAGAAGAAGAAGAATAAAAATAATAAGATGGCGATGATTACGAAAAAGATGGAGAAGGAGATGATGAAGAAGAAGAAGAAGGAAAAGAAGAAGAAGAAGAAGAAGAAGAAGAAGAGGAGGAAGTAGAAGAATAAGAGGAGGAGGAAGAAGAAGTAGAAGAAGAAAAATAATAATAATAATAAGTAGTAGAAGAGGAAGAAGAAGAAGAAGAAGTAGAAGAAAATGAAGATGTAAACGAGGAATAAGAAGTAGAAGAAAAACAAGAAGAAGATGGAGAAGAAGATGAAAAAGAAGATGAAGAAGAAGTAGAAGAAGAAGGAGAAGAAGAGGAACAAGAAGAAGAATAATAATGATAATAATAATAAGAAGAAGAAGAGGAAGAAGGGGAAAAGGAAGAAAAACAAGTCGATAAAGAAGAAGAAGGAGGAAGAGGAGAAGAAGAAGAATAAGAACAAGAAGAAAAATAAGAAGAAGAAGAAGATGAATAAGAAGAAGAAGAAGAAGAAGATGATGATGTTGATGATGATGAAGAAGAAGTTGCATTAGAAAAAGATGGAGAAGAATAATGAGAAGACAAAGTAGAAGATGAAGAAGTAGAAGAAGAAGAACGAGGAGAAGAAGAAGGAGAAGAAGATAAAGGAGAAGACAAAGAAGGAGGAGAAGATGGGGAAGAATATGGTGGAGAGGAAGAAAATGATGATGAAGAAGAAGAAGAGGAAGGAGAAGGAGAAAAAGATGGTCCAGCAGAAGAAGGAGAAGATGAAGGAGAAAAAGAAGAAAAGGACGAACAAGAAGAAGATGGAAAATGAGAATAACAAGAAGGAGAAGAAGAATAAGGAGAAGAGGAGGAAGAAGAAGAAGAAGGAGAAGAAGAAGAAGGAGAAGAAGAAGTAGAAGAAGAAGAAGTAGTTATAATAGAAGAAGAAGAGGTAGAAGAAGAGAAAGAAGAAAAAGATGAGGAATAAGAAGAGTAAAAAGAAGAAGAAGAAGAAGAAGAAGAAGAAGAAGAAGAGAAAGAAGAAGAGGTGGAAGAAGAAGAAGAAGAAGAAGAAGAAGAAGAAGAATAAGAAGAAGAAGGAAGAGGAAGAGTAGCAAGAACAAGATGATGAAAAAGAAGAAGAAGATGATGAAGAAGATCAAGTAGAAGAAGATGAAGAAGAAGAAGAAGAAGTAGAAGAAGAAGAAGAAGAGAAAGAGGAAGAAGAAGAAGAAGAAGAAGAAGGTGAAGAAGAAGTAGAACAAGAAAAACAAAGAGAAGAAGAAAATAAAGAGAAGAAGAAATAGAAGAAGAAGATGAAAAAGATGAAGAAGATAAACAAGAAGAAAAAGAGGAAGTAGAAGAAAAGAAGAAAAAGAAGAAGAAAAAGAAGAAGAAAAAGGAGGAGAAGAAGAAGAAGAAGAAGAAGGAGAAGAAGAAGAAGAAGAAGATGGAGAAGAAGAATGAGAAGAATAAGGAGAGGGAGAAGAATGAGAGGAAGAAGAAGGAGAAGAAGAAGATGGAGAAGGAGATGAAGAAGGAGAAGAAGAAGGAGATATAGAAGAAGGAGAAGAAGAGGAAGAACAGGAAGGAGGAGAACTAGAAGAAGGAGAAGAAAAAGAAATACAAGAAGAAGAAGATGATGAATAAGAAGAAGAAGAACAAATATAATTACAGGAAGGAGAAGAAGAAGACGACAAAGAAGAAGGAGAAGAAAAAGTAGTAGTAGTAGATGAAAAAGTGGATGAAGAAGAAAAAGAAGAAGAAGGTGATGAAAAAGAAGAAGAAGAAGATGAAGAAGGACAAGAAGAAAAAGAAGGAAAAGAAAAAGAACAAGAACAAGAACATGAACAAGAAGATGATGATGTTGATGATGATGTAGAAGTAGCAGTAGAAAAAGATGGAGAAGAATAATGAGAAGAAGGCAAAGCAGAAGATGAAGAAGTAGAAGAAGAAGAACGAGGAGAAGAAGAAGGAGAGGAAGATAAAGGAGAAGACAAAGAAGGAGGAGAAGAAGGAGAAGATTAAGAAGGAGAAGAAGAAAAAAATGACGATGAAGAAGAAGAAGAAGGAGAACATGAAGAAAAAGAAGGTCTAGCAGTAGAAGGAGAAGATGAAGGAGAAAAAGAAGAAAAGGACGAAGAAGAAGAACATGGAAAATGAGAACAACAAGAACAAGGAGAAGAAGAATAAGGAGAAGAAGAGGAAGAAGAAGAAGAAGGAGAAGAAGGTGAAGAAAGAGAAGAAGAAGTAGTAGAAAAAGTAGTTGTAGTAGAAGATGAAGAGGAAGAAGAAGAGAAAGAAGAAAATGGTGAGCAATAGAAAGTGGAAAAAGAAGAAGAAGATGATGAAGAAGAAGAAGAGGAAGAAAAAAAGAAGAAGATGAAGAGGAAGAGTAGCAAGAACAAAATGATGAAAAAGAAGAAGAACAAGAAGAAGAAGATGATGAAGAAGATGAAGTAGAAGATGAAGAAGAAGAAGAAGTAGTAAAAGAAGAAGAAGAGAAACAGGAATAAGAAGAAGAAGAAGAAGGTGAACAAGACGTAGAACAAGAAAAAGAAAGAGAAGAAGAAATAGAAGAAGAAGAAGAAGATGAAGAAGATAAACAACAACAAGAAGAAGAAAAAGATGAAGAAAAAGAAGAAGAAGAAGAAGAAGAAAGAGAAGAAGAAGAAGAAGAATGAGAAGAATAAAGAGAGGAAAAAAATGAGAGGAAGAAGAAGTAGAAGAAGATGATGGAGAAGTAGATGAAGGAGGAGAAGAAGAAGGAGATGTAGAAGAAGGAGAAGAAGAAGAAGAAGAAGAAGAAGAAGAAGAAGAAGGAGAACTAGAAGAAGGAGGAGAAGAAGAACGAGAAGAAAAAGAAATAGAAGAAGAAGATGATGATGATGAAGAAGAAGAAGAACAAAAATAATAAGAGGACAGAGAAGAAGAAGAAGACAATGAAGAAGGAGGAGAAGAAGAAGTAGTAGTAGTAGACGAGAAAGAGGATGAAGAAGAAAAAGAAGAAGAAGGTGACGAGGAAGAAGAAGAAGAAAAAGAAGGAGATGAAGAAGAAGAAGAAGAGGAAGAAGAAGAAGAGAAAGATGTAGAAGAAGAACAAGAACAAGAAGAAGAAGATGATGAAGAAGACAAAGTAGTAGTAGAAGAAGAAGAAGAAAAAGAAAAAGTAGTAGAAGATGAAGAAGAATAACAAGAAGAAGAAGAAGAAGAAGTAGAAGAAGAAGAAGATGAAGAAGAAGAAAGAAGATGTTGAAGAAGAAGAAGGACTGGAAGAAGAAGGAGAAATGAAAAATGGAGAAGAAGAAGAAGAAGAAGATGAAGATGGAGGAGAAGAAGAAGAGGAAGGAGCAGAAGAGGAAGAAAGAGAAGTAGAACAATAGGAAGAAGAAGAAGATAAAGAAGTAGGAGAAGGAGATGAAAAAGAAGAAGAAGAAGAAGAAGAAGAAGAAGAACAAGAGGAGGAAGAAGAAGAAGACGAGGAAAAAGTGGAAGAAGATGATGAAGAAGAAGTAGAAGAAGAAGAAGAAAAAGAAGAAGAAGAAGAAGAAGAAGTAGTAGAAAAAGAAGAAGGAGAGGAAGAAGAAGAAGATGTAGAAGAAGATGAAGAACTAGATGAAAAAGAACAAGAAGAAGAAGAAGAAGAAGAGGAAGAAGAAAAGAAAGACAAAGAAGAAGATGAAGAAGATGATGAAGAAGAAGATGATGAAGAAGAAGAAGAAGATAAAAAAGAAGGAGAAGAAGTAGAAGAAGAAGAAGGAGATTAAGATGTAGTATAAGAAGAAGAAGAAGAAAATGGAGTAGAAGAAGAAGAGGAAGTGGAAGATAGAAAGAGGAAGAAGTGGTCAATGAAGAAGTAGAAGAAAAAGAAGTAGAACAAGTATAAGGCAAAGAAGAAGGATGAGAAGAAGTAGAAGAATAAGTAGAA
>JAIUJO010002932.1:7500-22500 GCA_023846275.1 Vanilla planifolia | reverse complement strand
GAAGTAGAAAAGAAGGAGAAAAATAAGAAGGAGAGGAAGAAGAAGAAGAAGAAGAAGAAGAAGTAAAAGAAGGTGGAGGAAGAGGAGGAGGAGGAGAAGAAGAAGAAGAAGGAGGAAAAGGGGAAGAGGAAGAACAAGAAGGAAGAGGAGAAGAAAAAGAAGAAAAAGAAGAAGAAGAAGAAGAAGAAAAGACGAAGAAAAAGAAGAAGAAGAAGAAGAACAAGAAGAAGAAGAAGAAGAGGAGGAAGAAGAAGAAGAGAAGAACAAGGAGAAGAAAAAGAAGAAGAAGAAGTCTAAAAAGTAGAAGGAGAAGAAGAAGAAGAAGAAGAAGAAGAAGAAGAAGATGACGAAGAAGAAGAGGACGAACAAGAGGCAAAACAAGCCAAAAAAGATGATGAAGAAGAAGAATAGTAATAAAAATAATAATAATAATAACAACAATAATAATAATAATAATAACAATGGAAAGGAAAAGAAAAAGAAGATGTCGAAGAAGAAGAAAAGAAGAAAGGGAAGGGAAAGAAGAAAAAGAATAAGAATAAGAAGTTGAACAAGAAGAAACAAAATGAGAAAAACAAGAAGAAGATGTGGAAGAAGAAGAAGAAGAAGTGAAAGATCAAAAAGGAGAGGAAGATGAAGAAGGAGTAGAAGAAGAAGAAGGAAATGAAAAAGAACAAGGAGGAGAAGAAGAAGAAGAGCCCGATGGAGGACTAAGAGGAGGAGAAGAAGATGTAGAAGAACAAGAAGAAGAAAAAGGAAAAAAAGAAAAAGACGAAGAAGAGGAAGATGAAGAAAAATAAGAAGATGAAGAAAAATAAGAAGATGAAGAGGAGGAAGAAGTGGAGTTGGAAGAAGAAGAAGAAGAAGAAGAGGAAGAAGAAGAAGGAGAAGAAGAAGATGAAGAAGAGAAAAAAGTGGTAGGAGCAAAAGTAGGAGAAGAATCAGAAGAAAGAGAAGAAGATTAAAAAGAAGAAGGAGAATAAGAAGAAGAACAACAAGAAGAAGAAGAAAAAGTAGAAGTAGAAGAAGAAGAAGGAGGAGAAGGATAATAAGATCAAGAAGAACAAGAAGAAGTAGGATTAGAAGAAGTAGAAAAGAAGAAGAAGATGAAGATGAAGAACATGTAGTAGTGGTAGAAGAAGAAGAAGAAGAAGAAGAAGCAGAGGAAGAAGAACAAGAACAAGAAGAAGAAGAAGAATAAAAAGAAGAAGAGGAAGAAAAAAAAGTAGAAGAAGAAGCAGAAAAAGAAGAAGAAAAAGAGGAAAAGAAAGAAGAAGAAGATGAACAAGGAGTAGTAGTAGTAGTAGAAGAATAGTAATAACAATAACAATAATAAAATAATAATAATAACAATAGCAAAAATAATAATAAAAAGAAGAAAAAGAAAAAAGAGAAAAAGAAGACGAAAAAGGAAAAGAACTAGAAAAAGAAGAAGTAGAAAAATTAGGAGGAGAAAAAGAAGAAGGAGAGCAACAAGATGATGATGATAAACAGATGAAGAAGAAGAAGAAGTAGAATTAGAAGAAGAAGTACAAGGACAAGAACAAGAAGAAGGAGAAGAAGAAGAATAAGAATAAGGAGGAGAAGAAAAAGATGAAGCAATAGAAGAAGATGAAGAAGAAGTTGTAGAAGTGGAAGAATCAGAAGAAGAAGTAGTAGAAGAAGAAGAAGAAAAAAAAAGTAGAAGAAGAAGAAGATGATGATGATGATGAGAAAGAAGAAGAAGAAGAAGAGAAAAAAGATGAAGAAGAAGAAGAAGAGAAGGAGAATAAGGAGAGAAAGAATAGAGAGAAGAAGAAGAAGGAGAAGAAGAAGGAAATGAAGAAGAAGAGCAAGAAGAAGAAGAAGAAGAAGAAGTATAAGAAAAAAAAGAAGTAAAAAAATGAAGAAGAAGAAAATAAGGAACAATAACCAGAAGAAGAACAAAAAGATTGATAATAATAATAATAATAATAATAACAATAATAATAATAATAATAAAAATAAGATGAAGTAGAAGAACGAAAAGAAGTAGAAAAAGAAGAAGAAGAAGAAGAAGAAGGAGAAGAAGAAGTAAATGAAATGAAGAACTCGAAGTAGAAGAAGAAGAAGAAGACAAAAGAAGAAGAAGGAGAAGAAGAAGAAAAAGTGGAAGAAGAAAACTAATAATAAGAAGAAGTAGAAGAAGAAGAAAGAGAAAAGAGGAAGATGATGAAGAAGAAGTAGAATAAGAAAAAAAGTAGAAGATTAATAATAATAACAATAATAATACAAACAAGAATACTAATAATAATAGTAATAAAAATTAGAAGTAGTAGAGGAAGAGTATAAGAAGAAGTTGGAGAAGAAGAATAAGAAGAACAAGGAAAAGAACAAAAAAATGATTATAATAATATTAATAGTAATAATAATAATAATAATAATTACTATTATTAAAAAAATTAAAAAAAGAAAATGAAAAGGAAGAACAAAAGAAGTAGTAGGAGAAGAAAAAGAAGACGTACAAGAAGAAGATGTAGAAGATGAATTAGTAGAATGAGAAGAACAAGAGGAAGTGGAAGAAGAAGGACAAAAAGATGAATATGAAAAAGAAGAAGAAGAGGAAAAAGATGAAGAAGAAGAAGAAGAAGAAGATGAAGAAGAAAAAGAAGAAGCAGATGAAGAAGAAGAAGAAGAAGCAGATGAACAAGAAGAAGAAGAAAAAGATGAAGAAGGAGAAAGACAAGGAGAAGAAGAAGAAGAAGGAAAGGAAGAAGGAGATGAAGAGAAGGAAGAAGAAGAAGAAGTAGAGGAAGATGAAAAAGAACAGTAACAAGAAGATGTAGTAGAAGAAGAAGGAGAAAAATAAAAGACAAAGAAGAAGAAGAAGAAGAATAAAACGAAGGAGAAGATTAAGAAGAAGAAGAAGAAGAAAAAGAGCAAGAGTAACAATAATAATAATAACAATGATAATAATAACAAGAAGAAAAAGAAGTAGAAGAAGTAGAAGAAGAAGAAGAAGAAGAAGAAGAAGTAGAAGAAATGGAATGAGAAGAACAAGAAGAATGATAATAAGAATAATAACAATAAAAATAATAATAACAAGATGAAGAAGAAGAATAAATTAAAGAAGAAGAGGAAGAATAAGAAGAAGATGGAAAAGAAGAAGAAGAAGAAGAACAACAAGGAGTAGAAGATGTGGAAGAAGAAAAGAAGAAGAATAAAAAGAAGAGAATGAAGTAGAGGGGAGAGGAAAATGAAAAAGAAGAAGAAGAAGAAGGAGAAGAAGAAGAAGGAGAAGAAGAAGAAGAAGATGAAGAAGGAGAAGTAGAAGGAGGAGAAGAAGAAGAAAAGGAAGAAGTAGGAGAAGACAGAGAAGAAGAAGATGAAGAAGAATGGGAAGATGGAGAATAAGGAGAAGAATAAGAAAAAGAAGGAGAACGAGGATAAGAAGAAGAAGGAGAAGAACAAAAAGAAGGAGAAGAAGTAGAAGAAGAAGATGAAAAAATAGAAGAAATGGAGGAAGAAGATGAAGAAGAAGAAGAAGAAGAAGAAGAAGTAGAAGGAGAGAAAGATGATGGTGAAGTAGAAGATGAAGATGAATAAGTTGAAGAAGGTGAAAAGAAGAAGAAGAAGTAGAAGTAGAAGAAGAAGAAGAAGAAGAAGAAGAAGGAGAAGAAGAAGAACGAGGAGAAGGAGAAGGAGAAGAAGAAGAAGCCGTAAGAGAAGAAGAAGAAGAAGAAGAAGGTGAAGAAGGAGAAGAAGAAAAAGAAATAAGAAGAAAAAGAAGGTGTTACACCCTTGTGTTTCATGAGTCAAGCAAAAATGTGTATATTTTATTTGGGCTTGATTTTAAGTAAAATTGTTACTAATTAATTAAATCAAGCCATTTATTTTAGATGTCTAAAATAATGGTCTCTAAGGGCCTTAAGGTCATGGCATATTTCAAGGAAATTTGAGACATGCACAAGATTTTTTATAATTGAATTTCTTTTTATTTCTCTTGAATTTGATAAGTCCAAACTTTGAGATTATGAGGCACACTAGTAGTATTAACATTTAAAAATATTATAAAGTTATTTAATATTGAATTTTGATTTTTGGGCCAAGTATATTTGACAAAATGTATACACATTGGTATTCGATTTTTTAATATTGCTTTGGAATTGTTTTTCATGAATTTCTTTTCATAGCTATTTAAATAATTTATAATACTATAAGATTATAAAATTATCTTTATACACTAATATTAAAATTTTTGGCACAAAATTCGTCAAAAATACCCTAAAACAACCGAAGTCTCGGGAAAATGCATTATAGCAATGGGCGGGTCGACCCGACACGAAAACAACCCATCCAGGTCTTTTAGAAATTAAAAATTAAATTTAAAAATAAAAATTTTGTTGACCCGAGAAGGCCGAGCCAAGCCCCCCGAGAGGAGCTCGGCTAGCGCTGGTTAACGGTTAAATCAACAGTGCCTGGCTAAGCCACGCCCGCCCAAAGCCCGCAGAGAGGAGCTCGGCTAGGTCAAACTACAGCGCGGTCAACAGTCAATGAACAATGCTTGGCTAAGTCAACCCGAACCAGGTGATCAAGTCCTGGTCAAGGAAGGGGGGAGCCAACTCCGAAGAGGCTCGCAATGTAAACAGGGTGGATTTCTTATATGGCGCTCCAACACTTCCACATACGCAATGTGGGACTAAAAATCCCAGTTTCAGCCTTCGCGGGATCCAATGCCTCAGATCAAGCCCGCCCAGATCCAACGCACAGGATTCATCTCGTAAGGTAAAATCTGTGTCGTTCATCTTTGCGCCCGGATCCTATGCACGGGATTAAATCGCGTAAACGGTAATCGCGAGATTTAATCCGTGCCGTTCGATTACGCGCCTGGATCCAACGCTTTGGATTAAGCCCGAACGGTAAAATGCGTAAATGAATCTGCGCTGTTCGTTTTTGGGCCTGGATCAGACAGTGGCTGCTTTTCATCCGTTGCCCAAACGGCTAATTAATTTTTGGAGCCGTTGGGGGTGTTTTTAGAGCTCAAATTTGAGTTCTATAAATAGGGAAAATTGATGTATTTTTTAGTTTAACCTTTGCTAAATTTTCCAAAGATTTCAGATCTCAAAATTCGAGCACTCAAGCAAAAACGGTGCATCCAAGCTCAAAAAGCAAAGCGGCAAGAAGGCTATTGGAATTAGAGGTTTTTCAATTATTTCTCAATTTCTATCCCTCTAATTTGTCGATTGTGTGTGCCTCCTCTTTTCTCCTATTTCTCTTAAGTTTTTTGCCAATTATTGTACTTTTCATTTTGGGGCAAGGGCATCCCAGCAGTAGTGCTAAAGCCCCGGGTTTCAGTTGAGCCTGGTAAAAACTCAAATAGGTTTGGGTTAGCCATAGTAAAAATCCCAAGTAGGTCTGAGGTGAACCGTACGAAAAACCTCACTTGTAATCAGTGCATTTAGTAGATTTTTCCCAACACCGGTTGGGGGTGGACGTAGACTCGGTTTTGAGTTGTACCACTTAAAAATTTGTGTGTTCAACTCTCTTTACTCTTGCTTAAAGGTTTTTAAGTTTAATCTCGAAATTCATAAAATTTTAAATGCATAATTCACCCCCCCCCCCTCTTGTGGGATTTCCTTAGCACGAAACACTTCAATTGGTATCAGAGCAAGGAACCCCAAATTACGTGAGTAACATCACGTGGGAGATCCTCTTGTGCTAAGTGAAGGCTTTCTCACAATTATTGTTTTTTGTTTGTGATTTTGTATGGCTTCCTCTTTGATCGAAATGAATGCAACTTTATGTGAAGGTTTTTCTTCAAATCGGTCTCCATTATTTAAAGGAGAATTTTACTTATATTGGAAAAATCATTTTAGAATTTTCATTCAATCTATTGATTTAGAATTATAGGAAGTTATGACTATGTCTTGTGAACTTCTTAGAAATTCTTCTACTAATGAAGTTAAGGCCTTTAGTGAGCTTAATGTTGAGCACAAAAGATTGGCATAATTAAATGCTAGGGCATTGAATTTTCTTCATTGTGGAATTTCACCTAGTGAGTTTACACAAATTATAAATTTACATACGGCATTTGAGGTGTGGAAGAAACTTGAAGTAACTTATGAGGGTACCTCACAAGTGAAAGAGACAAAAATTAACATCCTCACCCATGATTATGAACTCTTTAGAATGAATCCAAATGAAAGTATTAAGAGTATGTTTTTGAGATTTAATGATATTACAAATGGATTGGCAAACCTTGGGAGGGCATTCTCAAATGGTGATCTTGTGAGGAAAATTTTGAGAATCCTTCCAAAGGAATTTGATCCACTTGGAACGGCTATTAAAGCCGTTAAAGATCTTAGCAAACTTTCATTGGATGAACTCCTTGGGAAACTTCTTACCACTAAAATAGAAATGTCAAGGAGACTTACAGAAGAGGTGTCTACAAGCAAGTTAAAGTATGAAAGAAGAAAGGAAGAACCAATGGCTTTCAAAGGCACTAAAAGCAATTCGGATTCGACTTCCACCTCCTCCAGGGATTTAGAGGATGAGGAAAGCTTCCATGTTAATGGTTTAACTAAAAATTTGGCAAAGAGCTTTCTTAATAGGAAATGGAAGAAGAAAAGCAATAAAGAAAGGAAGAGGCCACCAACTTGTTTTGAGTGTGGTCAAACCGGTCATATTAAACCGGAATGTCCAAAACTCAAAGACAAGCATATGAAGGAGGAAGAAAAGAAGAAGAAGAAGAAGAAGAAGAAGAGCTTGAAGAAAAAGAAAGCATTTCAAACTACATGGAGTGCCTCTGAAAATTCAGACATTTCAAGCTCAAGTAGAGGAGAAGAAGGAATGATTTGCTTTATGGCAAACGAGACATCCTCAACATCTTCAAGTGAAGAAGAAGAAGAAAATGAGGTAAGCTCTTGGACAAGAGATACTCTTGAAAATAATTACATGGAAATTATGAATGCATTAACTTCCTTAATGAGTGCACATAAAAAATTAAAAAACAGTTACAAAGAAAAGGTTGAATTGCTTGATTTTGTCATGAAAGAAGATGAAAAGAAAAGATTAGAAAATCAACATATATTTGATGAAAAAGCATCTCTTATTATTGAAAATACTTCTTTGAAGCATGATATTTCAGTCTTAAAAGAAAAAATACAATCTTTTGAGCATGCTAGAGTAAATAAAAGTACACATGTTTCAAATGCTTATTATCATTCACATGCTTTCAATTTCAAGAAACCTAGATATTTGAGCATGCCTAGGCCATCAAATATTGTTTGTTTTTATTGTTGTAAACCTAGACATACTATGAAAGATTGTTTCTTTAGAAAAAATATGTATACACAAACACAAAATGTTAGATGGATTGTTAAAAAAGAGAGCATGCAAGTACCATTTAGTCAACCCTAGTTTTCTTGGGTTCCTAAGAGCATGACTTAGAAGACTAGAAGAAAATGTCTCCAAAATATTTGGAGACATTCTAGGATAGGTCTAGGATATTTAGAAAACTCAAATTGATGTTAGTGGTATACTTTCTAATTTAAATTTTACACCTTATACAGTCAAAACCAAGGAGAAAATCGAAATCCACATCTTGGGTATTGGATAGTGGATGCTCAAGACACATGACTGGAGACAAAAGTAAATTCAAATCATTGAGATCGGGTCCAAATTGGAAGGTGACCCTAGGAGACAACACAAAGAAAAGAATAATTGGAATTGGAGATGTAGGTACGACAAACTTTACCCTTTCAAATGTATTTTTAGTAGAAGGCTTAGAATTTAATTTGATTAGTATTATTCAACTTTGTGATAATGGATTTGATATTATTTTTAATACAAAAGCTTGCAAAATCATGAAAAATAATGTTGAACTACTTATAGGTAAAAGAAAATGTGATACATATGTAATTAGTTTTGAACAACTAGAAGCTAGTGGTTTGGAATGCCTAGTGACCCAATCTAATGAAAATTCATTATGGCATAGAAGATTAGGCCATGTGGAATACTCCACCTTGAAGAAGATTATAAAATTAGATGTAGTTAGAGGCCTTCCAAAACCAAGCAAGTCAAATTGGGAGTTGTGTGAATCTTGCCAAAAGGGAAAACAAGTTAAATCCTTTTTCAAATCTCAAAATGAATTAACAACTAGTAGACCTTTAGAAAAAATCTACTTAGATCTTTTTGGACCAATACAACCTTTGAGTTTAGGAGGAAAACAATACTGATTTATCATAGTTGATGATTTTTCTAAATATACTTGGGTGATTTTTCTTAGACATAAAAATGAAGCCTTTGAGTACTTTGAAGATTTGATTAGAGAGTTAGAAAGACAACATTGTCTAAAATTAATTTGTATGCAAAGTGATAATGGGAGTGAATTTAAGAATGAATATTTTAGTGAGTTTTGTAAAGAGAAAGGAATCAAACATCAATTCACATACCCATATACACCACAACAGAATGGCATTGTAGAAAGAAAGTATAGAACATTAGTTGAGATGGATAGAACCATGTTTGTCGAATATAACTTACCCAAATATTTTTGGGCCTAAGCTATTAGCACGGCATGTTACATCATAAATAGGGTTAATTTGAGACCAAAGTTGAAGAAAACTCCTTATGAATTGCTAAGGAAGAAGAAACCAAATCTTAGTTATTTTCATGGTTTTGGTTGTAAGTGCACTATTCTTAAAAATGAGAGAGCAAACTTAGGAAAGTTTGATGAGAAGGCAAGTGTAGGAATCTTTTTAGGGTATCCATCAATTAGAAAATCATATAGAGTTTTTAATCAAGAATCACATAAAATAGAGGAAACAATGCATGTTGTGTTTGATGAGTCAATTCAACTAGTTAGTGAAAAGCATTTAGAAGATGAAATAGAATTAGTGAAGAATCTAGATTTAAATAAAGAAAATCTAGAAATAGAAAAAGAAAAAGAAAAAGAAAATAATTTATCTAAAGGATGGAAATTTGCAACATCACATCTAAAGGATTTGATTATAGGAGATGTGAACCAAGGAATGAAGACTAGAGCTTCAATTAGAGATATAAATCATAGTGCCTTTGTGTCATTTTTTGAACCCAGGTTTATAGAAGAAGCCCTTGTGGATGATTATTGGGTTCAAGCTATGAATGAAGAGTTAGACCAATTTGAAAGAAATCAAGTTTGGGAATTAGTACCAAGACCAAGTGATCAACAAGTAATTGGTACTAGATGGGTCTATAAAAATAAATTAGATGAAAATGGTGTAATAATTAGGAATAAGGCTAGACTTGTTGCTAAGGGATATAGTCAAACAGAAGGTATTGATTTTGAGGATTCATTTGCACCCGTAGCTAGGTTAGAAGCAATTAGATTACTTCTAGCATATTCATGATATAAGAATTTTAGATTATTTCAAATGGATGTAAAAAGTGCTTTCTTAAATGGAATAATAGAAGTTGATGTGTTTGTAGAATAACCACCATGTTTTGAAAATCATACACAAGATAATTATGCCTACAAGCTTAAGAAAGCTCTTTATGGCCTTAAACAAGCTCCACGTGCATGGTACCATAGGTTGAGTAATTATCTAGTAGAAAGTGGCTTTAGAAAGAGTAAATCAGATACTACAAAATTTCTAAAGCCTTTAGGAGATGATTTATTAATTGTTTAGATTTATGTTGATGATATTATTTTTGGTAGCACAAAAGAAGAAATGTGTAGAGAATTTGGAGATCTTATGACTAAGGAATTTGAAATGAGTATGATGGGTGAGCTAAATTTCTTCTTAGGGCTACAAATAAAACAACTAAAAGATGGTATTTTCATTTCTCAAACAAAGTACTTGAAAGAAATATTTAAAAAATATGGCTATGAGAATATGAAAATTAGGAAAATTCCCATGAATCAATCCATTCATTTAGATCTAGATGAACAAGGGAAAACAATAGATCAAAAATTTTATAGAGGACTTATATGATCTTTATTGTACCTTACAGCTAGTAGACCTGACATTCTATTTAGTGTTGGATTATGTGCTAAGTTCTAAGCAAACCCAAAGGAAAGTCATTTGAAAGCTGTTAAAGCAATTTTCAAATATTTGAAGGGAACCATGACACTAGGATTATGGTATCCTAGAAATGAACTCTCTTGTGAGCTCGTTGGCGATACAGATTCAAATTTTTGAGGATCTAGAGTGGATAGGAAGAGCACATCAGGAACATGTCAATTTTTAGGACATTGTCTTATTTCATGGTCAAGCAAAAAAAAAATTGTATAGCCTTATGAACAACAGAAGCTGAATATGTTACAGCTAGAAGTTGTGTTACTCAAGTACTATGGTTAAGACAACAACTTCAAGACTATGGTTTAGAAGTCACACATATACCTATTAGAATTGATAATACTAGTGCATTACCATTAGCTAGGAATCAAGTTCATCATTCTAGGACTAAGCACATAGATGTTAGATATCACTTTATTAGAGACCAAGTGGCCAAAGGATTAGTAGAATTAGAGCATGTTCCTACTAAGCTTGAATTGGCCGACATTTTTACCAAACCCTTACCATCGGAGCAATTTCAAACATTGAGAGAACAATTAGGAATTTTAGACATTGCTTAGGGTTCACTCCCTTTTGATGGTGTCAAAGGGGGAGAATAGTTAGAAGTGAGGGGGAGCATCAAAATATGCATCAAGATAGAGGGAGCACATTTTTTCTCCCTATGAATTATATTTTAAAAACTTTTTTTTATAAAACATTTATGTCTTGCCATCATCAAAAGGGGGAGATTGTTACACCCTTGAGTTTGATGAGTCAAGCATAAATGTGTATATTTTATTTGGGCTTGATTTTAAGTAAAATTTTTACTAATTAATTAAATCAAGCCATGTATTTTAGATGTCTAAAAGAATTGTCTCTAACGGCCTTCAGGCCATGGCATACTTCAAGGAAATTTGAGACATGCACAAGATTTTTTATAATTGAATTTCTTTTTATTTCTCTTGAATTTGATATGTCCAAACTTTGAGATTATGAGGCACACTAGTAGTATTAACATTTAAAAATATTATAAAGTTATTTAATACTGAATTTTGATTTTTGGGCCAAGCATATTTGACAAAATGTATAGACATTGGTATTTGAATTTTTAATATTGCTTTGGAATTGTTTTTCATGAATTTCTTTTCATAGCTATTTAAATAACTTATAATACTATAAGAATATAAAATTATCTTTATACACTTATATTCAAATTTTTTGCACAAATATTCCTCAAAAATACCCTAAAACAGCTGAAGTATCGGGAAAATGCACTGTAGCAATGAGCGGGTCGACGCGGCGCGAAAAATAGCCCGTCCAGGTCTTTTAGAAATTAAAAATTTAATTTAAAAATAAAAATTTTGTTGACCCGAGAAGGCCGAGCCCAGCCCACCGAGAGGAGCTCGGCTAGCGCTGGTTAACAGTCAAATCAACAGTGCCTTGCTAAGCCAAGCCTGCCCAAAGCCTGCCGAGAGGAGCTCGGCTAGGTCAAACTGCAGCGTGGTCAACAGTCAATGAAAATTCTTGGCTAAGTCAACCCAAACCAGGTGATCAAGTCCTGGTCAAGGAAGGGGGGAGCCAGCCCCGAAGAGGCTCGCAATGTAAACAGGGTGGATTTCTTATATAGTGCTCCAACACTTCTGCATACGCAATATGGGAATAAAAATCTCAGTTTCAGCCTTCGCGGGATCCAATGGCTCAGATCAAGCCCGCTCGGATCCAACGCATAGGATTCATCCCGTAAGGTAAAATCTGTGTCGTTCATCTTTGCACCTGGATCCTACGCACAGGATTAAATCGCGTAAACGGTAATCGCGAGATTTAATCCGTGCCGTTCGACTACGTGCCCGGATCCAACGCTCTGGATTAAGCCCGAACGGTAAAATGCGTAAATCAATCTGTGCCGTTCGTTTTTGGGCCTGGATCGGACGGTGGCTGCTTTCCGTCCGTTGCCCAAATGGCTAATTAATTTTTGGAGCCGTTGGTGGTATTTTTAGAGCTCAAATTTGAACTCTATAAAAAGGAAAAATTGATGTATTTTTCAGTTTAACCTTTGCTAAATTTTCAAAAGATTTCAAATCTCAAAATTCGAGCACTTAAGCAAAAACGGTGCATCCAAGCTCAAAAAGCAAAGCGGCAAGAAGGCTATTGGAATTAGAGGTTTTTCAATTATTTCTCAATTTCTATCCCTCTAATTTGTTGATTGCCTCCTCTTTTCTCCTATTTCTCTTAAGTTTTTTGCCAATCGTTGTACTTTTCGTTTTGGGGAAAGGGCATCCCGGCAGTAGTGCTAAAGCTTTATGTTTGAGTTGAGCCCGGTAAAAACTCAAGTAGGTTTGAGATTAGTCGTAACAAAAATCCCAAGTAGGTTTGAGGTGAACCGTACGAAAAACCTCACTTGTAATCGGTGCATTTAGTGGATTTTTCCCAACACCAGTTGAGGGTGGACATAGACTCGGTTTTGAGTCGAACCACTTAAAAATTTGTGTGTTCAACTCTCTTTACTCTTACTTAAAGGTTTTTAAGTTTAATTTCCAAATTCATAAAATTTTAAATACACAATTCACCGCCCACCCCCCTCTTGTGAGATTTCCTTAGCACGAAACACTTCAAAAGGCATAAACAAAGATGAAGAAGAAGAAGAAGAAGAATAAATAGAAGGAGAAGAAGATGGACGAGAGGTAGAAGAAGAAGAAGAAGAAGAAGAAGAAATAGAAGAAGAAGAACATGAAAAGGAGGAAGAAGAAGAAGAAGAAGAAGGAGAAGAAGAAGAAGAAGAAGATGATGATGAAGTAGAAGAAGTGGAGGAAGAAGAAGATGTATAAGAATTAGAACAAGAAGAAGATGTTGAAGAAGAAGAAGAAGAAGAAAAAGAGGAAGAAGAGGAAGAAGAAAAAGAGGAAAATGAAGAAGAAGAAGTGGACAAAGATGAAGAAGAAGAAAAAGAATAAGAACAAGGAGAAGAAGAAGAAGAAGAAGAGGATGAAGAAGAAGAACTAGAATAGAAAGGAGAGGAAGATAATGAAAAAGAAGAAAAAGAAGAAGAGGAAGAAGAGAAAAGAAGAAGCAATAAAGAATTAGAAGAAGTAGAAGAAGAAGAAGAAGAAGAGGGAAAAGAACACGAAGAAGAAGAAGAACAAGAAGAATACAAAGAAGTAAAGGAAGACGGTGAAGAAGAATTTTAGTAATAACATTAACGATAATTTTACTAATAATAGTAATAATATTTTTAATAAGAAAAAAAGGAAGAACAAGAATATGACGTAAAATAAGGAGTAGAAGAAGGGAAATGAGAAGAAAAAAATGAATAAGATTGAAAGAAGAAGAAAAAAATGAAGAAGAAGAATGAGAAGAAGAAGAAGAATAAGAAGAGGAAGAGGAAGAAGAAGAAGAAGAAGAAGAAAGAGAAGAAGAAGAAGTAGACAAAGAAGAAGAAGAAGAAGAAGAAGTGGAAGATGAAGTAGTAGTAGAAGTAGAAGAAAAAGAAGAAGAAGAAGATGAAGACATGGAAAAAGAAGAAGAAGAAGAAGAAGATAAGAAGAATTTCTTGAAGATGAAGTAGAAGAAGAATAAGAAGAATTTGATGAAGACGAAGAAAAAGAAGAAAAAGAAGAAAAAGAAAAAGAACAAGAAGAAAAAGGAGGAGAAGAAGGAAGGGAAAGAGAAGAAGAAAAAGAATAAGAACAGGAAGAAGAAGAAGAATAAGAAAAAGTAGTAGTAGTAGTAGAAGAAGAAGAAGAAGAAGAAGGAGAAAAAGAAGAAGAATAAGGAGAATATGAAGAAGAAGATGAAAAAGATGAAAAAGATGAAAAAGAATAAGAAGAAGAAGAAGAAGTAGAGGTGAAAGAAGTTAAAGAAGAAGAAGGCGATGTTGAAGAAGAAGAAGAAGACCTAGAAGAAGACGAAGAAGAAGACGAAGAAGAAGAAGAAGAACAAGAAGAGGCTGAATAGGAAGAATAATAAAAGTAATAATAATAGTAATAATAGTTATAATAATAATAATAATAATAAAAAGAAAAAGAAGAAGAAGACGAAGGAGAAGGAGAAGAATAAAAAGAATAAGAACAAGAAGAAGAAAAAGAAAAGGAGAATAACAATAAGTAGAAGAAGTAGAAGAAGAAGTAGAAGAAGAAAAATAAGAAGGAGAGGAAGATGAAGAAGAAGGAGAAGGAGAAGAAGAACGAGGAGAACAAGGAGGAGGAGGCAAAGAAAAAGAAGACAAAAGAAGAAGAAGAAGAACAAGGAGAAGGAGGAGAAGAAAAAGAACAAGAAGAAGAAGAAGAAGAAGAAGTAGAAGAACAAGAAGAAGAAGAAGGAGACGAACATGAAGAAGAAGGAGGAGGAGGAGGAGGAGAAGAAAAAGAAGGGAATGAAGGAGAAGAAGAACAAGAATAAGGAGGAGAAGATAAAGAAGAAGAAGAAGAAGAAGATGATGATGATGATGAAGAAGAAGAAAAGCAGGAACAAGAAACAGAAGAAGAAGAAAAAGTAGAACACGAAGAAGTAGAAGAAGATTGGGAAGAAGAAGGAGAAGAGGAAGAAGAAGAAGAAGAGAAGAACCAGAAGAAGAAAAAGAAGAAGTAGAAGAAGAAGTAGAAGAAGAATAAGAAGAAGAAAAAGGAGAAGAGCTAGAAGAAGTAGAAAAAGAAGGAGAGGAAGGGGAAAAAGAAGAACGAGAGCAAGATGATGATGATGAGAAGAAGATGAAGAAGAAGAAGGGGAAGAATTATAAGAAGAAGAAGAGAGAGATGAAGAAGAAGAAGGAGAACAAGAAGGATGAGGTGAAGAAAAAGATGAAGAAAGAAGAAGAAGAAGAAGAAGCTGAAAAAGTCAATGAATAGGAACAAGAAGAAGGAAAAGAAGAAGAAGAAGAAGAGGAAAAAGAAGAATAAGAGGAAATAGAAGAAGAAGAAGAGGAAGAAAAGAAAGTAGAAGAACGAAATGAGTAGTAGAAGAAGAAGAATAAGGAGAAAAAGAAAAAGAAAAAGAAGAAAAAAAAACAATG
>JAIUJO010002932.1:0-2500 GCA_023846275.1 Vanilla planifolia | reverse complement strand
AAGAAGTAGAGGAAGAAGAAGAAGAAGAAGAAAAAGATTAAGAATAATAACAATAATAATAATAATAAAAGTTAGAAAAAGAGAAAGAAGGAGAACAATAAGTGGAATAAATAGTAGAAGAAGAAGATGAAGGAGCAGGAGAAGAAGATGAAGGAGCAGGAGAAGAAGATGGAGAAGAACAAAGACAAGAAGGAGTAGAAGAAGAAGAAGAAGAAGAAGAAGAAAAAGTAGGAAGAAAAAGAAGAAGAAGAAGAAGAAGAAGAAAAAGACGATGAAGAAGAAGAAGTTGAATAAGAAGAAGAAGAAGAAAAAGAGGAAGAGGAAGAGGAAGAAGAATAAAAGGGAGAAGAAGATGAAGAAGAAAATGAAAAAGGTAAAGAAGAAGAAGAAGAAGAAGATGATGATGAAGAAGAAGAAGAAGAAAAAGAATAAGAAGAAGAAGATAAAGAAGAATAAAAATAATGTGAAGAAAAGGAAGAAGAAGGAGTGTAAAAGAAGAAGAAGAAGAAGGAAAAAGAGAAGATGAAAAGAAGAAGAAAAAAAAAAGAAAAAGTAGCTGAAGAAGAAGAAGAAGATGATGAACATAAAGAACTGGGAGAAGAAGAAGTGGAAGAAGAAGAAGAAGAAGAAGAAGAAGAAGAATGAGAAGAAGAAGAAGGACAAGAAGAAGAAGGATATCAAGAAGAAGAAGAAGAAGAAGAAGAAGAAGTAGAAGAAGGAGAAATGAAGAAGAAGAAGAGGAAAAAGATGTTAAAGAAAAAGAAGAAGAAGTTGAAGAGGTAAAAGAAGAAGAAGATGATGATGATGATGGTGAAGAAAAAGAAGAAGAAGATAAAAATGTAAAGAAGAAAAAGAAGAAGGAGAAGAAGAAGAAGAAAAAGAAGTAGAAGAACGGGAAGAAGTAGTCGAAGAAGTAGAAGAAGAAGAAGAAGAAGAAGAGGCAGAAGAAGGAGAAGGAGTAGAAGAAGAAAAAAAAAAAGAAGTTCGAAAAGAAGAGGAAGAAGAAGAGTAATAATAAAAAAATAAATAATAATAATAATAATAATAATATTATTATTATTATTATTATTATTATTATTATGAAGAAAAAGAAGGAAGTAGACGAGGACGAAGAAGAAGGCAAAGGAGAAGATCAAAAAGGATACATGTAAGAATAAGAAGAAGAAGAAGAAGAAGGATAAGAAGAAGTAGAAGAAGCAGAAGAAGTGGAATAATAGTAATAATAATAAGATCAATAAGAAAAAAAGGAGAAGTAGAATCTAATAATAATAATAATAATAATATTAATAACAATAATAATAATAACAAGTGGAAGAAGTAGAAGAAAAACGTGTAGTAGCAGTAGAAGAAGAAGTAGAAGAAGAACAAGAAGAAGAAGAAGATGAACATGAAAGAGGTAGAGGAAAAGAAAAGAAGAAGAAGGAGAGGAAGATGAAGATAAAGAAGAAGAAGAAGAAGAAGAAGAAGAAGGGGAAGAAAAGGAGAAAAGAAGAAGAAGAAGAAGGAGAAGAAGGAGAGGAAGAAGAAGAAGAAGAAGAAGATTAAGAAGAAGAAGAAGAAGGAGAAGAAGAAGAAGAAAGAGGAGAAAAGAAGATGGAAAAGAAGAGGAAGAAGAAGAAGAAGAAGAAGAAGAAGAAGAATAAGAAGAAGAAGAGGAATAAGAAGAGTACTAATAAACAAAAAAACAAGAAAAAGAAGAACAAGAAGTAGAATTGGAAGAAGAACACAAAGAGGAACAAGAAGGACAAGAAGAAGAAGAAGAATAAATAGAAGTGGAAGTAAGGGAAGGAGAAGGAGAAGAAGAAGAAGAAGTAATAGTAAAAGAAGAAGAAGAGGAAGAAGAAGAGGAAGAGGAGGAAGAAGAAAAAGAAAAAGAAGAAGATGATAAAGAAGATGAAGAAGAAAAAGAAGATGAACTAGAAGAAGAAGATGAATAAATAATAATAATAATATTAATAATACGTTGTAGAATAAAAATAATAATAAAAGGAAGAAGTAGTAGAAGGAGAAGAAGAAGAATAACAAGAATAAAAATAAGAAGAAAATGAAAAATTGAAAGAACTAGAAGAAGGTGTAGAAGAAGTAGTAGAAGGGGAAGAAGTGGAGGAGAAGAAGAAAAAGAAGAAGGAAAGGATGATGAAGAAGAAGAAGGAAAAGGAGAGGAACAAGAGGTAGCTAATGGAGAAGAAGAAGAAGAAGAAGAAAAAGAAGAAGTAGAAGAAGGAGTAGAAGATGTAGAAGTAGAAGAAGAAGAAGAGGAGGAAGAAGGAGTAGGAGAAGAAGAAGAAGAAGAAATAAAAGAAAAAGAAGAAGGGGAAGAAAAGGTAGAAGAAGAGGAAGAAGAAGAAGAGGACGAAGAAGAAGTAGGAGATGAACGAGAAGGGACAGGAGAAAGAAGAAGAAGAAAAAGAAGTGGAAGAAGAGGAAGAAGATGAGGAAGAAAAGGATGAAGAAGAAGTAAAAGAAGAAGAAGAAGAAGAAGAAGAAGCAGAATAATAAT
>JAIUJO010003035.1:42500-43856 GCA_023846275.1 Vanilla planifolia | reverse complement strand
AAAGAAAAAGAAGAAAAAGAGAAGGAAGAGGAAGATGAAGAAGAAAAAGTTGATCATGTGGAAGAAGAAGAAGAAGAAGAAGAAGAAGAAGGTGAAGATGAAGTAGAAGAAGAATAAGAAGAGGAAGAAGAAGAAGAAGAAGATGCGGTTGAAAAAGAAGAAGAAGAAGAAAAAGTAGAAGAAGATGAAGCAGAACAAGAGGAAGAAGAAGGAGAAGAAGAAGGAGAAGAAGAAGGAGAAGAGTAGGATGAGGAAGAATAAGAATTAGAGGAAGAAGAAGAACAAGAAGGAGAATAAAGTGAAGAAGAAGAAGAAGAAGAAGATGATGAAGAAGAAAAAGAAGGCGAAGGAGAAGAAGAGGAAGAAGAAGAGGAAGAAGAAGAAGAAGAAGAAGAACAAGAACAAGAACAAGAGGAAGAAAAAAAAGAATTAGAAGAAGAAGATGAAGAAGAAGTAAGATGAAAAAGAAGAAGAAAAGGAAGAAGAAGAAAAAGAAGAAGGAGAAGAAAAAGAAGAAGAAGAAGAAGTAAGGGAAAGAAGTAGAAGATAAGGAAGACGAAGAAGAAGAAAAGGATGAACAAAAAGAAGAACAAGAAGAATATGAGAAGAAGAACAAGGAGAAGAAGAAGAAGTAGAGGAAAATAATAAAAAAGTAGAAGAAGAAGAAGAAGAAGATAAAAAAGAAGTAGATGAAAAAGAAGAAGAGAAAGAAGAAGAAGAAGAAGAAGAAGCTGAAGAAGAAGAGGAATAAGAAAAAAAGAAGAAGAAGAACAAGAAAAAGAAGTTGAACAAGAAGAAGAAGAAGAATTGGTTGAAAAAGATTAAGGTAAGGAAGAGGAAGAAGAAGAAGAAGAAGAAGAAGTAGATGAAGAAGAAGAAGAAGAAGATGAAGAAAAAGAAGAAGAAGAAGGAGGTGGAGGAGGAGGAGGAGGAGGAGAAGAAGAAGAAGAAGAAGAAGAAGAAGAACAACAAGAAGAAGAAGAGGAAGAAGAAGCAGTAGTAGTAGTAGAAGAAGAAGAAGGAGAAGATGAAGGAGAAGAGGAAGAAGAAGAAGAAGAAGGTAAAGAAGAAGGCGAAGAAGAAGAACAATAAGAAGAAGATGAGGATGAAGAAGAAGAGGAAGAAGGAAAAAAAGATGGAGAAGAAGAAAAAGAAAAAGAAGTAGAAGAAGAAGAAGAAGAAAAAGAAAAAGTGGAATTAAAAGAAGAGGAAGAAGAAGTAGAAAAAGGAGAAGAAGAAGAAGAAGAAGAGGAAGAGGAGGAAGAAAAAGAAGAAGAAGAAGATGATGATGATGATGATGATGATGATGAATAAGAAGAAGAAGAAGAAGAAGAAGAAGGAGAAGAAGGAGAAAAA
>JAIUJO010003035.1:25000-27500 GCA_023846275.1 Vanilla planifolia | reverse complement strand
AGAAGAAGAAGAAGAAGGTGAAGAAGAAAAAGAAGAAGAAGAAGATGAAAAAGAAGTAGAACAAGAAGAAGAAGATGAAGTAGCAAAAGAATAAGAAGAATAATAATTATAAGAATAAGGGAAGAAGAAGAAGAAGAAAAAGGAGAACAAGAAGTGTGAGGAAGAAGAAGAAGAAGAAGAAGAAGGAGAAAAAGGAGAAGTATGAGAATGAAGAAAAAGAAGTGGAAGAAGTAGAAGAAGAAGAAGAAGAGGAAGCAGAAGAAGAAGAAGTAGAATAAGAAGAAGAAGAAATAGAAGGAGAAAAAGAAGAAGTAGAAGGAGAAGAAAAAGAAGAACAAGTTGTTGGTGAAGAAGAAGAAGAAGAAGAAGAGGAAGTAGAAGAAGTTGAAGATGGAGAAGAAGAAGAAGAAGAGGAAAAAGAAGAAGAAGAAAAAGAAGAAGAAGAAGAGGAAGATGAAGGGGAGAAAGAAGAAGAAGAAGAAGGAGAACAAAATGAAGAGAAAGAAGAAGAACAAAAGGAAGAATATGATGAAGTGGAAGAAGAATAAGAAGAAGAAGAAGGAGTGGAGGAAGAAGAAGAAGATGAAGAACAAGATGATGAGGAACATGTAGAAGAAGAAGAAGAAGAAGAAAGACAAGAAAAAAAGAAGAAGAGGAAGAGGAAGAACAAGAAGAAGAGGAAGAAGAAGAAGAAGAAGAAGAAGAAGGTGAAGAAGAAAAAGAAGAAGAAGAAGAAGAAGAAAAAGAAGAAGAAGAAGAACAAGATGAAGAAGGAAGAGGAAGAAGATGAAGATGAGGAAGAAGAAGAAGAAGAAGAAGAAGAAGAAAAAGAAGAAGAAGAAGAACAAGATGAAGAAGGAAGAGGAAGAAGATGAAGATGAGGAAGAAGAAGAAGAAGAAGAAGTAAGAGGAAAAGGAAAAAGAAGTACAAGAAAAAGAAGAAGAAGAAGAAAAGAAGAAGAGGACAAAGGAAAAGAATTGGAAGAAAAAGAAGAGTTAGAGAAGAAGATGAAGTAAAAAGAAGAAGAAGAAGAAGAACAGAAAGAAGAAGGGCAAGAACAAAAAGAAGCAAAAAAAGAAAAAAAAGAAGAAGAAGATCAAGAAGAGGAAGAAGAAGTATGAGAAGAAGAAGATAGTGAAGAAGAAGAAGAAGAAGAAGAATAAGAAGAAGAAAACGAAGAAGAAGAAGAACAAGAAGTAGATGAAGATCAAGAAGAAGAACAAAAAGAAGAAGATGTATTAGAAGAAGAACAACAACAACAACAACAAGAAGAGAAGAAGAATAAGAAGAAGAAGCAGTAAGAGATGGAAGAAGTAGTAAAAAAAGTAAAAGAAAAAGAAGAAGAAGAAGGTGAAGAATGAGAAGAAGATGAGGAAGAAGAAGTAGAACAACGAGATTAATAAGAAGGTGAAGAAGAAGAAGAAGATGTAGAAGAAGAAGACGAAGAAGAAGAAGAACAACAAGAAGAAGAGGAAGAAGAAGAAGTAGGAGAAGATGAAGTAGAAGAAGAAGAAGTCATAAAGAAAAAAGTAAAGAAGAAGAAGACGAGGAGGACAAAGAAAAAGAAGAAGAAGAAGAAGAACAAGAAGTAGGAGAAGATGAAGAAGAAGAAGATGAAGAAAAGAAGAAGGAGAAGGAAAAGAAGTAGAAGTAAGAAAAAGAAGAAGTATAAGTGGAAGAAGAAAAAGAAAAAAAGAAGAAGAAGGGGAAGAAGAAGAAGAAGAAGAAGAAGAAGAAGTAAGAGTAGAAGAAGAAGGTGAAGAAGAAAAGAAGAAGAAGAAGAACAAGAACAAGAAGAGGAGGAAGAAGAAGTGAGAGAAGGAAAAGAAGGTGAAGAAGAAGAAGATGAAGAAGAAGAAGTTGAAGAAGAAGAAGAAGAAGAAGAATAAGGAGAAGAAGAAGAAGAATAAGAAGAAGAAGAAGAAGAAGAAGAAAGAGAATGAGAGGATGAAGATGAAGAAAAAGAAGATAAAGAAGAATAAGTGGAAGAACAAGAAGAATAAGAATAAGAATAAGAAGAAGAAGAAGAAGATTGAGAGGAAGAGGATGAGGAGGAGGAAGAAGAAGAAGAATTAAAACAATAAGAATAAGAAGAAGAAGAAGAACAACAACAACAACAACAAGAAGAAAGAGAAGAAGAAGAAGAAGAACAAGAACAAGAAGAGGAGGAGGAGGAGGAGGAAAAAGAAGAAGAAGAAGAAGAAGAAGAAGTAAATAAGAGAAGAAGAAGAAGAAGAAGAACAAGAGGAAGAAGAAGTAAGAGGGTGAAGAAGAAGAAGAAGAAGAAGAAGAAGAGGAAAAAGAAGAAGAAGAAGAAGAAGTAGGAGGAGGAGTAGAAGAAAAATAAGAAGAAAAAGAAGATGATGATGATGAAGAAGTAACAAGAAGAAGAAGAAGAAATAGTAGAAGAAGCAGAAAAAAATAAAAAAGAGGAAGAAGAATAGAAGAAGTATAACAAGAAGAAGAAGATGAAGAAGCAAAAGAATAAGAAGAATAATA
>JAIUJO010003035.1:17500-22500 GCA_023846275.1 Vanilla planifolia | reverse complement strand
ACTTGATAATAATGAGGAAGAAGAAGAATAAAAAGAAAAAAAAGTAGAAGAAAAAAGAAGAAGAAAAAAAAAAAGAAAAAGAAGAGGAAGAAAAATATGAAGAACGAAGAAGTAGGAGAAGAGGAACAAGAACAAGTAAGTGAAAGAAGAAGAAGATGATAAGGAAGAAGAAGAAGAAGAAGAAGAAGAAAAAGAAGAAGAATTTGAAGAAGATGAAGAAGTAAGTGAATAAGAAAAAAAATAAGAAGAAGAAGATCATGATGATAATGATGATGATTATGAAGAAGAAGAAGAAGAGGAAGATGATGATGAAGATGATTTTTAAGAAGAAAAGAAGAAGATGTACGTGACAATGAAGAATAACAATAAGAAGAAGAAGTTTAGAAAGAAGAAGTAGATGAATATTGAGAAGAGGAAAAGTAGAAGAAGAAGAAGATAAAGAAGAAAAAAAAATTGAAGAAGAAGAAGAAGAAGATGAAGAAGAAGAGGATAAGAAGAAGAAGAAGAAGAAGAAAAAGAGGAAGAAGAAGATGGAGAAGAGGACAAAGGGGAGGAAGAAGAAGGAGGAGAAGAAGAGAAAATGGAAGAAGAAGAAGAAGAAGGACAAGAAGAAGAAGAAGAAGAAGAAGAAGATGAAGAAGTTGAAGAAGAAGAAGAAGAAGTAAGTGAAGAAGAAGAGGAAGAAGAAGAAGAGGAAGAAGAAGTGGTAGACGAAGAAGAAGAAGAAGAAGAAGAAGAAGAAGAAGAAGCAAAAGAAGAAGAAGAAGAAGAAGAAGAAGAGGAAGAAGATGGAGAAGGAGAGGAAGAAGAAGAAGAAGAAGAAGAAGACAAAGAAGAAGGAGGAGAGGAAGAAGAAGAAGTGTAAGAAGGAGATGAAGTAGAAGATGGTGAAGATGGACAAAAAGAAGAACGAAGAGAAGAAGAAGAAGAAAAAGAAAAAGTAGTAAAAGAAGAAGGAGAAGAAGAAGATGAAGAAGGAAAAGAATAGGAAGATGAAGAAGAAGTAGAAAAAGAAGAATGAGAAGAAGAAGAAGAATAAGAATAAGAAGAAGAAGAAGAAGAAAAAGAAGAAGAAGAAGTAGAAGAAGAAGATGAAGAAGAAGAAGAAGTAGAAGAAGAAGATGAAGAAGAAGAAGTAGAAGAAGAAGAAGAAGAAGAAGAAGAAGAAGTAGAGGAAGAAGAAGAAATAGTAGAAGAAGAAGAAGAAGCAGAAGAAGAAGAAGATGAAGGTGAATAATAAAAAATAAGAAGAAGAAGTAGATGAAGGAGAAGAACAGGAGAAAACAACAACAAGAAGAAGAAGAAGATGAAGATGGAAATGAAGAAGAAGGGGAAGATGCTAAAGAAGAAGAGTATGAAGAAAAATAAGAAGAAGAAGAAGAAGAAGAAGAAGAGGAAGAAATGAGTAGAAGAAGAATAGTAAGAAGAAGAAGAAGGAGAAGAAGAAGAAGAAGAAGAAGTAGAAGAAGATGGAGAAGAAGAAGAAGTTGGAGAAGAAGAAGAAGGTGAAGATAAAGAAAAATGAAGAATAAGGAGAAGAAGAAGAAGAAGAAGAAGAGGAAGAAGAAGAAGAAAAAGTATAATAAGAAGAATAGTAATAAGAAGAAGAAGTAGAAGTAGAAGAACGAGAAGAAGAAGCTCAAGATGATGAAGAAGAAGAAGAAGTAGAAGAAAAAGAAGAAGAAGAAGAAGCATAATAAAGAAGAAGAAGATGAGGAAGAAGAAGAAGGAGAAGAAGAGGAAGAACAAGAAGAACAAGAACAAGAAGATATAGAGGAGGAGGAAGAAGAAGAACAAGACTAAGTACAGCAAGAAGAAGAAGAAGAGAAAAGAAGAAAACGATGAAGAAGAAGAATAAGAAGAAAAAAAAGAAAAAGAATTGGAAAATAGAAGAAGAAGAAGACGAAGAAGAGGAAGAGGAAGAAGAAAAAGAAGAAGAAGAAAAAGAAGTAGAAGAAGAGGAAAAAGAAGAAGAAGAAGAAGAAGTAAGAGAAGAAGAAGAAGGTAAGAAGATGAAGAAGAAGGGGAGGAAGAAGAAGAAGAAGAAGAAGTAGAGAAGATGAAGAAGAAGAAGAAGAAGAAGTAAGAGGAAGTAGAAGAAGTAATAGCAGAAGAAGAAGAAGAAAAAGAATAAGAAGAAGAGGAAGAAGATGAAGAAGAAGAGGAGGAGGAAGAAGAAGAAAAAGAAGAAGTAGAAGAAAAATAAGAAGGCAAAAGAGAGGGGGAAGAAGAAGAAGAAGTAGAAGAAGAATAAGAACAAGAATAAGAAAAAAAAGAGGAAGAATAAGAAGAGGAAGAAGAAGAAGGAGGAGAAGAAGTAAGAGGAGAAGAAGAAATGAGGAAGATGAAGAAGAAGAAGAAGAACAAGAAGAACAATAACAGGAAGAAGTGGGAGAAGAAGAAGAAGGCGAAGAAGAAGAAGAAGAAGAATAAGAGGAATGGAGGAGGAAGAAGAAGAAGAAGAAAAAGAAGAATTATAGTAATAATAATAAAAAAAATATATTAATAATAATAAAATAATAATAATAATAATAATACGAAGTGGAAGAAGAACAAGAAGAAGAAAATGTCGATTATGAAGAAAATGAAGAAGAAGAAGAAGAAGAAGTGGAAGAAGAAGATGACAATTATGGAGAAGAAAATGTAGAAGAAGAAGAAGAAGATAATGTTTAAGAAAAAAACAAAAAGATGAAGAAAATGAAGATGAATAATAATAATATAATAATAATAAGAAGAAGAAGAAGAAGAAGAAGAAGTAGATGAAGAACAAGAAGAGGAAAAGAAGAAGAAGAGGAAAAAGAAGATGAAGAAGAAGAAGAAGACGGAGAAGTAGTGGTAGAAGATGAAGAAAAAGAAGAAGAAGAAAAAGAAGAAGAAGAAGAAGATAAAGAAGAAGAAAAATATGAAGAAGGTGAAGAAGAAAAGAAGAAGAAGAAAAAGTAAAAGAAGAACAAGAATAAGAAGATGAAGAAGAAGAACAAGAAGAAGAATAAGAATAAGAAGAAGAAGAAGAAGAAGAAGAATAAGGACAAGAAGGAGAAGAAGAAGAAGACAAAGAAGAAGAAGAAGAAGAAGTAGAAGAAGAAGAAGAAGAAAAAGAAGATGATGATGACGACGATGATGATGTTTATGATTATGATTATGAAGAAGAATAAGAACAACAAGAAGAAGAAGATGAAGAAGTTGAAGAAGAGGAAGTAGAAGAAGAAGAAGAAGAAGAAGAACAATAAGAGTATGATAATGAAGAATTTGATGAAGAAGAAGATGAAGAAGAAGAAGAAGAAGGAGGAGGAGATGTTGATGATGATGAACCAGAAGAAGAAAAAGAAGAAGGAGAAGTAAGAGGATGAAGAAGATGAAGAAAAAGCAAAACAGGAACAAGTAGAAGTTGAATAAGAAGAAGTAGAAGAAGAAGAAAAGAAGAAGAAGTTGAAGAAGAAGAAAAAGAAGAAGTAAGAGGAGGGGGAAGAAGAAGAAGAAGTAGAAGAAGAAGAAGAAGAAAAAGAAGAAAAAGATGAAGATGAAAAAGAAGAAGAAGACGAGGAAGAAGAATTAGGAGTAGATGAAGAAGTAGAAGAAGAAGAAAGAGAAGAAGAAGAAGGTGAAGAAGAAGAAGAAGAGGAAGAAGAAGAAGAAGAAGAACAATAAGAAGAATAAGAAGAAGAAGAAAACAAAGAAGAAGAAGAAGAAGAAGAAGAGGATAAGGACGAAGAAGAATAAGAAGAATAAGAAAAAAGAATAAAAATAATAATAATAAGAAGATGATGTAGAGGTATAGGAAGAAGAAGAAGGAGTAGGAGGAGGAGAAGAAGAAGAAGAAGAAGAAGAAAAAGCAAGTGGAAGAAGAAGAAGAAGTGAAAGAAGAAGTTGGAGATGGAGAAGAAGACGAAGAGGAAGAAGAAGAAGAAGAAGAAGAAGAAGAAGATAATGATGATGACGATTATGAAGAAGTAGAAGAAGAAGAAGAAGAAAATGATGATGATTATCAAGAAGAGAAAGAAGAAGAAGAACATGAAGATGAAGAATAAGAAGAAGAAGAGGAAGAAGAAGAATAAGAAGAAGAGGAAAAAGAAGAAGAAGAAGAAGAAGAAGAAGAAAATGAATAAGAAGAAGAAGCTGAATAAGAAAAGGAAGAAGAAAAAGAATAAGATGAAGAAGAAGAAGAAGAAGAAGAAGAAGAAGGAGAAGAAGGATGAGAAGAGGAAGAAGAAGCAAGAGAAGATGATAGAGAAGGAGAAGAAGAATAATAATAATAATAATAAGAATAAGAAGACGAAGAAAAAAGAAGAAGACAAAGAAGCAGAAGAAGAAGAAGAAGTTGGAGGAGAAGAAGAAGAGGAAAAAGAAGAAGAAGAAGAAGAAGAACAACAACAACAAGAGGTGGAAGAAGAAAAGGTAGAAGAAGAAGAAGAAGAAGAAGAAAAAGAAGAAGAGGAAGAAGATCAAGAAGAAGAAGAAGTAGAATAAGAAAAAGAAGAAGAGGAGGAAGAAGGATAAGAGGAGGAAGAAGAAGAAAGAGAAGAATTGGAAGAGGAAGAAAGAGAAGAAGAAGAAGAAGAGTAAGAAGAATAGGAAGTAAAAGAAGAAGAGGAAGAAGAAGAAGAAGATAGAGAAGAAGAAGAAGAAGAAGAAAGATGAAGAAGAAGAAGAAGAACAAGAACAAGAATAGGAAGAGAAGAAGAAGAAGAAGAAGAAGAAGAATAAGACAAAGAAAGAAGAAGAAGAAGAAGAAGAAGAAGAAGACGAAGAGGAAGAAGAAGAAGAAGAAGAAGAAGAACAGGAAGTTGAAGAAGAGGAGGAAGAAGAGAAGAAGAAGATGAAGAACAACAAGAGAAAGAAGAGGTACGCAAAGAAGAATTAGGTGAAGAATAATATGAAGAAGAGGAAGAAGTATAATAAGAAGTAGAAGAAGAAGTAGAAGAAGAAGAAGAAGACAAAGAAGAAGAAGATGATGAGGAAGAAGAAGTAGGAGAAGATGAACAACAACAAGAAGAAGACAT
>JAIUJO010003035.1:12500-15000 GCA_023846275.1 Vanilla planifolia | reverse complement strand
GGAAGAAGAAGAAAAAGATGAAATAGGAGAAGAAGAAAAAGATGATGAGGAAGAAGAAGAAGACGAAGAGGAGTAGGAAGAGAAAGAAAACCATAATAATAATAATAATAATAATAATAATAATAATAGTAATAATGATAACAAGTTGAAGAAGAAAAAGAAGTAAAAGAAGAAGAAGAATAATGGAAGAAGAAGTGAAAGAAGAAGAACAAGTGCAAGAAGAAGAGCAAGAAGAAGAAGAAGAAGAATTAGAAGAAGAAGAAGAAGAAGAAGAAGTAGAAGAAGAAGAACAGGAAGAAGATGAAGTTGAAGAAGAAGAAGAAGGTCAAGAAGAAGCAGAAGAAGAAGAAGAAGTAGAAGAGGAAAAAGAAAAAGAAGAAGATGACGAAGAAAAAGAAGAAGAAGAAGATGATGATGATGATGATTATGATGATGATTATGAAGAAGAAGAGGAAGAAGAAGTAGATGAAGAACAAGAAGTGGAAAAGAAAAAGAAGTAGATAAAAAGGAAGAAGAAGTAAGAGGAAGAAGTAGTGTTAAAAGAAGAAGAAGAAGAAGAAGAGAAGAAGAATATGAAGAAGGTGAAGAAGAAAAGAAGAAGAAGAAGAAGAAGAAGAAGAAGAAGAAAAGAAGAACAAGAACAGGAAGAAGAAGAATAAGAAGAATAATAATAATAAGAAAAAGAACAACATGATAATGATGAGGAAGAAGAAGAATAAAAAGAAAAAGAAGAAGAAGAAAAAAAGAAGAAAAAGAAAAAGAAGAATAAGAAAAAAAATAAGAAAAAGAAGATGAAGAAGAAGTGGGAGAAGAAGAAAAAGGTAAAGAAGATAAAGAAGAAGAAGAAGAAGAAGAATAAGAAGAAGTTGAACAAGAACAAGAAAATGATAATGACGATTATCAGAAGAAAAGTAGAAGAAGAAGAAGAAAAAGAATAAGAAGCAGAAGAAGAAGAAGAAGAACAAAAAAAAGAAAATAATGAGAAGAAGAAGGAGAAGATCATGAAGATGAACAATTAGAGCAAAAAGAAGAAGCAGAAGAAGAAGAAGAAGTAGAAGAAGAAGAAGAAGAGGAAAAAGAAGAAGTAGTAGAAGAAGAAGAAGAGGAAAAAGAAGAAAAAGAAGAAGAAAAAGAAGTGGAAGAAAAAGGTGAAGACCAAGAAGAAGATGAAGAAGAAGAATAAGGAGGAGAAGAAGAAGAAGATGAAGAAGAAGAAGAAGGTAAAGACATAGAAGAAGTATAAGTAGGAGAAGAAAAAGAAGGTCAAGATGAAGAAAATTAAGAAGAAGAAGGAGAAGGAGAAGAAGAAGAAGAAAAAGAAGAAGAATAAGAAGAAGAAGAATAAGAAGAAAAGGAAAAAGAATAAGAAGAATGAGATGAGAAAGAAGAAGAAGAAGAAGAACAAGAAGGAGAGCAAGAAGAAGTAGAAGATGAAGAAGAAGGAGAAGGAGAAGAGGAGGAAGAGGAAGAAGAAAAAGAAGAAGAAAAAGAAGAATAGCAAAAAGAAGAAGAAGAACGAGAAGGAGAAGAAGAAGAAGAAGAAGATGGAGAAGAAGAAGAAGAAGAAGAAGAGGTGGAGGAGGAGGAGGAGAAGGTGGAAGAAGAAGAAGATGAAGAAGAAGAAGAAGTAGAAGAAGAAGAAGGTGATGATTATTAAGAAGAAGAAGAAGAAGAAAAAGATGATTATTATGAAGAAGAAAAATATGATTTAGAACAAGAAGAAGAAGAACACGTTGAAGAAGAAGGCGAATAAAGAGAAGACGAAGGAGACAAAGATCAAGAATAAGAAGAAGAAGAAGAAGATGAAGAAGACTAAGATGAAGAGCAAAATGGAGAAGGAGAAGAAGCAGAAGTAGATGAATGAGAAGAAGAGGAAAAAGAAGAAGAAGAAGAGGAAGAAGAAGAAGAAGAAGATGAAAATTAAGAAGTAGAATAAGAAAATGCTGAAGAAAAAGAGGAGAAAGAAGAAGAAGAGAAAAAAGAAGATGAAGGAGAAGAAGAGGAAGAAGAAGAAGAAGAAGAAGATGAAGAAGAACAAGAAAAGAAGAAGTAGGAGAAGAATAATAGGTGAAGACGAAAAAGAAGAAGAAGAAGGAGAAGAAGAAGAAGAAGAAGAAGAAGAATTAGAAGAGGAAGAAGAAGAAGAAGAGGAAGAAGAAGAAGAAGAAGAAGGGGAAGAAGAAGAGGAAGAAGAAGAAGAAGAAAGAAAAGAAGAAGTGGAGGTGGAGGAAGAAGAAGAAGAAGAAGAGGATAAAGAAGAAGTAGATGGAAAAGAAAAGGAACAAGAGGAAGAAGAAAGGGAAGAAAAAAAGAAGGAGAAGTGGAGGATGAGGAAGAAGAATAAGAAGAAGAAGAATGAGAAGAAGTAGAAGAAGCAAAAATTGAAGAAGAAAAAGAAGAAGAACAAGAAGAGGAAGGAGAAGAAGGAGAAGAAGAAGAAGAGGAGGAGGAAGAAGAAGTAGAAGAAAAAGTAGAAGAAGATGATGATGAAGAGGAAGAA
>JAIUJO010003035.1:0-10000 GCA_023846275.1 Vanilla planifolia | reverse complement strand
AGGAGAAGAAGAAAAAGAAGAAGGAAAAGAAGAAGAAGAAGAAGAAGAAGAAGAAGAAGAAGAGGAAGACAAAGAAGAAGAAGAGGAGGAGAGGGAAAAAGATGATGATGATGATGAAGGAGAAGAAGAAGAAGAAGATTAAGAAGAAGATTAAGAATAAGAACAAGAACTAGAAAGAGTAGAAGAATAAGAAAAGGAAGAACACGAAAAGGAGGAAGAAGAAGAAGAAGAAGAAAAAGAAGAAGAAGAAGAAGGAGAAGTAAGAGGAAAAAGAAGAAAATAAGGAAGAAGAAGAAGAAATAGAAGAAGAAGAACAAGAACAAGAACGAGAACATAAACAAGAAGAAGAAGAAGGTGAAGAAGTGCAAGAAGAAGAAGTGCAAGAAGAAGAAGAAGAAGCAAAGATCATTATGAGCAAGAAGAAGAAGAAGAAGAAGAAGATAAAAAAGAAGATGAAGAAGAAGAAGAAGAAGAAGAAGAAGTAGACGATGATGATGATGAAGATGAAGTAGATGGAGAAGAAGATGTGGAAAAAGAAAAACAGGAAGAATAAGACAAACATGAAAAAGAAGAAGAAGGAGAAGCTGAAGAAGAATAAGTAGAAAAAGAAGAAGAAGTAGAAGAAAAAGAAAAGAAGACGAAGAAGAAGAAGAAGAAGAAGTGCATGAAGAAGAAGAAGAAGAACAGGAAGAAGAAGATGAACAAGAACAAGAAGAAAAAGAAGAAGAAAAAGAAAAAGAAGAACAATAGGAAGAAGAGGAGGAACAAGAAGAAGAAGAAGTTGATAATGTGGAAGAAGATGAGGAAGAAGAAGAAGAAGAAAAACAAGAAGAACAAGAACAACAAAAAGAAGAAAAAGAACAAGAGGAAGAACAAGTAGAAGAGGAAGAAGTAGAGGAAGAAGCAGGAGAAGAAGAAGAAGAAGATGAAGTAAGGGGAAGAAGAAGAAGAAGAAAGAGAAGAAGATTAAGAAGAAGTAGAAGAGAAAGAAGAAGTCGGAGAAGAAGGAAAAGGTGAAAAAGAAGATAAAGAAGAAGATGAAGAAAAAGAGGAAGAGGAAGAATAAGAAAAAGAAGAAGAAGAAGAAGAAGACGAAGAAGATGAAGAAGAAGAAGGAGAAGAAGAAGATGAAGCAAATATTATGAAGAAGAGGACGAAGAAGAAGAAGAAGAAGAAGATGATGATGATGATGGTTATCGACAAGAAAAAGTAGAAGAAGAAGCAGAAGTAGAAAAACGAAGAAGAAGAAGAAGAAGAAGAAAACGATGAAGAAGAAGAAGAAAAAGATGAATTAGAGCAAGAAGAAGAAGAACAAGGAGAAGAAGTAGTAAAAGAAGAAGAAGAGGAAAAAGAAGAAGAAGAAGAAGAAGAAGTAGAAGAAGATGAAAATTAAGAAGAGAAAGAAGAAGCTAAAAAAGAAGAGGAAGAAGAACAAGAAGAGGAGGAAGAAGAAGAAGAAGAAGAATAAGAAGAAGGGGGTGAAGAAGTTGAAGAAGAAGAAGAAATGGAAGAAGAAGAAGAAGAAGAAGGACAAGAATAAGAAGAAGAACAAGAAGAAGAAGAAGAAGATGAAGAAGTAGATGTAGAAGAAGAACAAGTAGTAGGAGAAGAAGAAGAAGGTGAAGATGAAGAAAAAGAAGAAGAAAAAGGGGAGGAGAAGAAGAAGAAGAAGAAGAAGAAGAAGACGACGACGATGAAGAAGAAGAAGAATTAGAAGAGGTAGAAGAAGATGAAGAAGTAAAAGAAGAAGAGTAAGAGGAAGAGGAAGAAGAAGAATAAGAAGAGGAAGAAAAAGTAGAGGAAGAAGAAGAAGAACAAGAAGAAGAAGAAGAGGAAGAGGAAGAAGAAAAGATGAAGAAGAAGGAGAAGAATATGAATAAGAAGAAGAAGAAGAAGAACAAGAACAAGAAGAACAAGAAGTGGAAGAAAAAGAGGAAGAGGAAGAAGATGAAGAAGAAGAACAAGAAGAATAAGAAGAAGAAGAAAAAGAAGAAGAAGAAGAAGACGAAGAATAAGAAGAGGAGGAAGAAGGTAGTGCAAGACAAAGAAGAAGAAGAAAAGGATGAAGAAGAAGAAGAAGAAGAAGGAGATGGAGAAGGAGAAGAAGAAGAAGAGGAAGAAGAAGAAGAAAAAGAAGAAGAAGAAGAATTAAGGCGAGGAAGAAGTAAGAGATGTAGAAGAGGACGAAGAAGAAGAAGAACAACAACAACAAGAATAATAATAATAATAATAATAATAATAAATATAATAATAAATAATAATAATAATAATAATACAATAATAATAATAATAAGATGATGATGATTATGAAGAAGAAAAAGAAGAAGATGACAATTATGAAGAAGAAAAAGTGAAGAAGAAGAAGAAGAAGAAAAAGAAGAAGAAAAAGGAGGAGGAGAAGAAGAAAAAGAAAAAGAATAATAATAATAATAAGAAGGAGAAACAGAAGGAGTAGAGGAAGAAGAGGAAGTAGAAAAGGAAGTAGAAGATGATGAAGATAATAAGGAAGAGAAGAAGAAGAAGTAGAAGAAGATGAAGAAAAAGGAGTGGGAGAAGAAGATGAAGGCAAAGAAGAAGAAGAAGAAGAAAAAGAAGAAATGGAAGAAGAAGAAGAAGATGATGATGATGACTATTAAGAAGAAGATGATCACAATTATGAAGAAGAAAGAGAAGAAGAAGAAGACCACGTTGACGAAGAAAGGGAAGAAAAAGAAGACAAAGAGGAAGAAGAACAAGAAAATGTCGGTGATGAAGTAGAACAAGAAGAAGAAGAAAAAGAACAAGATGAAGATGATGAATAGTAATAATAATAATAACAATAATAATAAGAAGAAGAAGTAGATAAACAAAAAGAAGAGGAAAAAGAAGAAGAAGAAGAAGAAGCAGAAAAAGAAGAAGAAGACGAAAATGAAGAAGAAGAAGAAGAAGAAGCTGAAGAAGAAGAGGAGGAAGAAAAAGATGAAGAAGAGAAGAAGAAGAAGAAGAAGAAGAAGAGGCAGAAGAAGAAGGAGAAGAAGAAGGAGAAGAAGGGGAAAAAGAAGAAGATGAAGAAGAAGAAGGAGAAGAAGAAGAAGAAAAACAAGAAGTAGGAGATGTAGAAGAAGGTGAAGATGAAGAAAAAGAAGAACAAGAAGGACAAAATGAAGAAGAAGAAGAAGAAAAAGAACAAAAAGAAGAAGAAGAAGAAGAAGTGGAAGAAGAAGAAGAATTAAAAATAGGAAGAAGAAGAGGAAGAAGAAGAAGAAGAAGAAGAAGAAGAGGAGAAGAGGAAGAAGAAGGAGAAGAAGAAGTAGAAGAAGAAGACGAAGAAGAAGTAGAAGAAGAAGAGGGTAGAGGAAGTAGAAGAAGAAAAAGATGAACAAGAAGAAATATAATAAGAAGTAGACGAAGAACAAGAGGAGAGGAAGAAGAAAAAGAAGAAGTAAAAGAAGAAGAAGAAGAAGTAGAAGAAGATGAAGAAGAACAAGAGGAAGAAGAAGGCGAAAGAAGAAGGAGAAGTACAAGAGGAGAATGAGGAAAGAAGAAGAAGAAGAAGAAGAATAAGAAGATGAAAGTAATAGAAAGAAGATGAAGAAGAAGAAGAAGAAGAAGAAGAAATAGGAGAGGAAAGAGAAGAAGAAGACAAAGAAGAAGAGGAGGAGGAGGAAGTAAAAGGGAGAAGAAGAAAAGAAGAAGATGATGATGAAAAGAAAGAAGTAGTAAGATGAAGAAGAATAAGAAGCTGAAGAAGAAGAAGAAGTAGAAGTACAAGAAGAAGAAGAAGAAGAAGTAGAAGTTGAAGAAGAAGAAGAAAAAGTAATAGGTAGAAAAAGAGGTTGTAGAAGAAGACGAAAAAAAACTAAGAAGAACAAGAAGAAGAAATAGAAAAAAAAAGAAGAGCAAGATGAGGAAGAAGGAGAAGAAGAACAAGAAGAGGAAGCAGAAAGAAGAAGAAGAAGAAGAAGAAGAAGAGGATTAGTAGGACAAAGAAGATGAATAAGAAAAAGAAGAAGAAAAAAGAAGAAGAGGGGGAAGAAGTAAAAGAAGAAGAAGAGGAGAAGAAGACGAAGAAGAAGAAGAAGAAAGAGAAGAGGAAGAAGAAGAAGAAGAAGAAGAAGAAGAAGAAGAAGAAAAGTAAGAGAAGAAGAAGTATGAGGAAGACGAAGAAGAATGGCAAGAAGAGAAGAAGAAGAAGAAGAAGAACAAGAAGAGGAAGAAAAAACAAGAAGAAGAAGATGGAGAAGAAGCAGAAAAGAGAAGAAGAAGAAAAAGAAGAAGAAGAAGATGAAGAAGAAGAAGAAGAAAATGAAGAAGAAAAAAAAGAAGATGAGGAAGAAGAAGTTTGAGAACATGAAGAAGAAGAAGAAGAAGAAAAAGAAGAAGATGATTAAGTAAGAGGAAGAAGAAGAAGAAGAAAAAAGAAGAACAAGGAGAAGAAAAACAAGAAGAAGAAGAAGTAAGAAAAGAAAGAAAAATGGGAAGAAAAAGAAGAAGAGGAAGAGGAAGAAGAAAAACAAGAAGAATTATAAGTAGGAGAAGATGAGAAAGAAGAAGAAGTAGAAGAAAAAAGAAGAGGAAGAAGAAGTAGAAATAGAAGAAGAGGAAGAAGAAGAAGATGAGGAAGAAGAAGAAGAAGAAGAAGAAGAAAAGAGAAGAAGAAGAAGAAGAAGAAGAATTAGAACAAGAAGGCCGAGGTGGAGGAACAAGAAGTAGAAGAAGAAGAGGAACAAGAAAATAAAGTCGAAGAATAAGAGGAAGAACAAGAAGAAGAGGAAGAAGTAGGAGAAGAAGTAGGAGAAGATGAACAAGTAGAAGAAGAAGAAGAAGTAAGAGGAAGAAAGAGAAGATGATGAGGAAGAAGAAGAAGAAGAAGAAGAAGAAGAACAATAAGAAGAAGAAGAAGAAGCAGAAGAAGAAGAAGAAGATCAAGAAGTGGAAGAAGAAGAAGTAGAAGAAGAGGAGGAAGAAGAAGATGAATATTATGAAGAAGAAGAAGAAGAAGAAGATAATAACGAAGAAAAAGAGGAAGAAGAAGAAGAAGATAAAGATGAAGAATAAGAATAAGAAGAAGAAGAAGAAGAAGAAGAAGAGGATGATGAAGAAGAAGATGAGGAAGAAGAAGAAAAATAAGATGTAGAAGAAGAAGAAGTAGGAGATGTAGAAGAAGGTGAAGAAGAAGAAAAAGAAGAAAAAGGCAAGGAAAAGAAGAGAAAAAATAAGAAGAAGAAGAAAAAGAAGAAGAATAAGAAGAAGAAGAAGAAGAGGGAGAGGATGAAGAAGAAGAATAAAAGAAGAAGAAGAAGAAGAAGAGGAAGAAGGAAAAGAAGAAGAAGAAAAAGAAGAACAAGAGATAGAAGAAGAGGAGGAAGAAGAGGAAAGAAGAAGAAGAAAAATTAGAAGAAGTTGAAGAAGTAAGAGGAAGAAGAAAAAAAAGGAGAGAGAAAGAAGAAGAAGAAGAAGAAGAAGAAGAAAAAGAAGTAGGAGAAGAAGAAGAAGTAGAAGTAAGAAGAAAAAGTAGAAGAAGATGTAGAAGTAGAAGTAGTAGAAGAAGAAAAAGAAGAAGAAGAAGAACTAAGAGAAGAAGAAGAAGGTGAAAAAGAAGAAGAAGAAGAAGAAGAAGTAGAAAAAGAAGACTAGGAAGAAGAAAAGAATAAGAAACAATTATAATATGATAAGAAGAAGAAGTGGAAAAAAGAAGAAGTAGAAGAAAAAAGAAGAAGAAGATCATGATGAAGAGGAAGAAGAAGTAAGATGATGAAGAAGAAGTGGAAGAAGAAGAAGAAGAAGAGGAAGAAGAAAACGAGGTAGAATAAGAAGAGGAAGAAGAAAACGAGGTAGAAGAAGAAGAAGAAGAAGAAGATGAAGAAGAAGAAGAAGAATAAGAAGAAGAAGTAGAAGAAGAAGAAGAAGTGACAAGAAGAAAAAGAAGAAGTTGTATAAGAAGAAGAAAAAAAAAGAATAGGAAGAAGAAGAGAAGAAAAAGAACAGGAATAATAATAATAAGAAGAAGGAGAATAAGAAGAAAAAGAAGAAGTAGAAAAAAAAGGAGATGATGTTGAGGAAGAAGAAGGAGAAGAAGAAGAGGAAACTAGAAAGAAGAAGAAGAAGAGGAGGAGGAGGAGGAGCAGGGAATAATAATAATAATAATAATAAGAGGAAGAAGAAGAAGAAGAAGTAGAAGAGAAAGAAGTAGAAGAGGAAGAAGTAGAAGAAGAAGAATTAGAAGAAGAAGAAGAGAAGAAGAAGAAAAACAAGAGGAAGAAGAAGGAGAAGAGGAAGAAGAAGTAGTAGAAGAAGAAGAAGAAGGAGAAGGACAAGAAAAAGAAGAAGAAGAAGAAGAAGAGGAAGAAGTGGAAGTGGAGGAAGAAGAAGAAGAAGAAAAAGAGAAAGAGGAAGAGGAAGAAGAAGAAAAGATAGAAGAAAAAGAAGTAGAAGCAATACAAGAAGAATAAGAGGAAAGAAGAAGAAGAAGAAGAAGAAGAAGAAGAAACAATAAGAAGTAAGAGAAGAACAAGAAAGTGAAGAAGAAGAAGAACAATAAGAAGTAAAAGAAGAAGAAGAAAGTAAAGAAGAAGAAGAAGAAGAAGAAGAGGAAGATAAGAAGAAGAACAAGAAAATGAAGAGGAGGAAGAAGAAGTAAGAGAAGAAGAACAAGAAGAAGAAAAAGAAGAAGAAGAAGAAGAAGATGTAAGAGAAGAAGTTGAAGAAGAAGAAGAATTGGAAGAAGAAGTAGAAGAAGAATAAAGTGAAGACAAAGAAGAAGGAGAAGTACAAAAGAAGGAGAAGAGGAGAAGAAGAAGAAGAAGAAGAAGAAGAAGATGATGATGAAGAAGAGAAGAAGAACTTGTGGAAGAAGAAGAAGAACATGAAGAAGAAGGAAAAGAAAAAGAAGAAGAAGAAGAAGAGGAAGAGAAAGAAGAAGAAGAGGAGGAGGGGGAAGATGAAGAGGAAGTAGAAGATGATGATGAGGGAGAAGAAGAAGAAGAAGAAGAAAAAGAAGAAGAAGATGAAGAACAAGAACAAGAACAAGAAAAAGTAGAAGAACAAGAAAAGGAAGAACAAGAAGAAGAGGAAGAAGAAGAAGAAGAATAAGAAGTAAGAGGAATACAAGAAGATAAGGAATAATAAGAAGAAGAAGAAGTGGGAGAGAAGAAGAAGAAGGTGAAGCACTAGAAGAAGAAGGTGAAGAATAAAAGGAAGAAGAAGAAGATGGTGATGACGTTGCTGAAGAAGAAAAAGAAGAAGATGAACAAGAAGAAGATGAAGAAGAATAAGATGATTATGAACAAGAAGAAGAAGAAGAAAAAGAAGATAGAGAAGAAGATGAAGAAGAAGAAGAAGATGATGATGATCAAGATGAAGTAGATAAAGAAAATGAAGTGGAAGAAGAAGAAGAGGAAGAAAAAGGTAAAAATGAAGAAGAAGAAGAAGAAACTGAAGAAGAAGAGGAAGAAGAAATAGAGGAGGGAAGAATAAGAAAGAGAAGAAGAAGAAGACAAAGAAGAAGAAGAAGAACATGAAGAAGAAGAAGAAGAAGAGAGGAAGAAGAAGAAGAAGAAGAAGAAAAAGAAATATAAGAAGAATAAGATGGAGAGGAGGAGGAAGAAGAAGAAGAAGAAGAAGAACAAGAACAAGAAGAAGAAGAAGAAGAACAAGAGGAAGAACAAGAAGAAGATGAGGAAGTAGAGCAAGAAGAACGAGAAGAAGTGGAAAGAAGTAGAGGAAGAAGGAGAGAAGAAGAAGGAAGAAGAAGTAAGAGGAAGAAGAAGATGATGGGGAAGAAGAAGAAGAAAAAAAAGAAAATTAAGAAGAAGGAAGTAGAAGAGCAAGAAGAAGAAGTGGGAGAAAAAGAAAAAGGTGAAGAAGAAGATAAAGAAAAAGAAGAAGAAAAATAAGAAGAAAAATTAGAAAAAGAAAAAGAATAAGAAGAAGAACAAGAAGGTGATGACAATGATTACCAAGAAGAAAAGTAGAAGAAGAAGAACAACAAGAAGAAAAAGCAGAAGAAGAAGAAGAAAAAAAGAAAATGAAGAAGAAGAAGATGATGATAATGAAGAATGAGAACAGAAAAGAAAAAGAAGAAGAAGTAGACGAAGAAGAAGTGGACAAAAAAGAAGAAGAAGAAGAAGATGAAGAAAATGAAAGTAGAAGAGGTAGAAGAAGCTGAAGAAGAAGAGGAAGGAAAAAAAGAAGAGGAGGAAGAAGAAGAAGAAGGGTGAAAGAAGAAGAAGAAAAGAAAGATGAATAAGAAGGAGAGGTACATGAAGAAGAAGAAGATAAAGCAGTAGAAGAAGTAGAAGAAGAAAAAGAAAGAAATAGGAGAAGAAGAAGGTGAAGCTCAAGAAAATTAAGAAGGAGAAAGGAGAAAAAGAAGAAGAAAAAGAAGAAAGAAGAAGAAGAATAAGAAGAAAACGAAGAAGAAAAAGAAGAATGTGATGAGAAAGAAGAAGAAGAAGAAGAAGAAGAGGAAGAGGAAGAAGAAGAAGAAGAAGGAGAGCAAGAAGTAGAAGAAGAAGAAGAAGGAGAAGAAGACGAAGAGGAAGAAGAAAAAGAAGAAGAAAAAAGAAGAAGAAAAAGAAGAAGAAAGAAGAAGAACAAAAAGAGGAAGAAGAAGAAGAAGAAGAAATGAGAAGAAGAAGAAGAAGAATATAAAGTGGAGGAAGAGGTAGAAGAAGAAGAAGAAGAAGAAGAAGAAAGAAGAAGAAAGAGAGGGAAGAAGAACACGAAAAAGAAGAATAAGAACAAGAGAAATAACAACAAGAAGAAGAAGGAGAAGAGGTCAGATGAAGAAGAGAAAAAGTTAGAAGACGAAGTTGAAGAAAAAGAAGAGGAAGAAGAAGATGAAAAAGAAGAAGAGGAAGAAGAAGAAGATGAGGAAGTAGAAGAAGAAGAAGAAGAAGATGAGGAAGGAATTAGTAGGAGAAGAAGAAGAAGGCAAAGAAAAGAAGAAGATGAAGAAGAAAAAAGAAGAAGAAGAAGGAGAAGGAGAAGGAGAAGAAGAAGAGAAGAAGAAGAAGAGGAAGAAGAGGAAGTTGAGGAAGAAGAAGAAGAAAAAGAAAAAGTAGAAGAAGAAGAAGAAGAGAAAAAAGAAGAACAAGAGAAGGAGGAGGACGAAGAAGAAGAAAAAAAGAAGAGAATAAGAAGAAGAAGAAAAAGAAACGAAGAAGAAAAAGAAGAAGTAAGAGGAAGGAGTAGAAGAAAAAGAAGAGAAAGAAGAAGAAGAAGAAGAACAACAACAACAACAAGAAGTAAGAGAACAAGAAGTAAGTGAAGAAGAAGAAGAAGAATAAGAAGAAGAAGAAGATGTAAGAGGAAGAAGAAGAAGTAGAAAAAGTAGGAGAAGAAGAAGAAGAAGAAGAACAAGAAGAAGAAGACAAAGAAGAAGAAGAGGAGGAAAGAAGAAGAAGAAGAAGAGGAAGGAAGAGAAGAAGAAGAAGAAGAAGAAGAAGAAGAAGAAGAAAGAAGAAGAGGAAGAAGAAGAAGAAGTAAGAGGAAGAAGAAGAAGAGAAGAGAAGAGGAAGAAGAAATGTAAGAAGAACAAGAAGAAGATGAATAACAAGAATAAGAAGTGGAAGAAAAAGAAGCAGGAGAAGAAGAAGGTGAGAAGAAATAGAAAAAGAATAAGAAGAAGAAGAAGATGATGATGATGATCAAGAAGAAGAAGAAGAAGAAGACAATGAGGAAAAAGAAGTGGGACAAGATCAATAAGAAGAAGATGATGATGATGATGATGATGATGATGAAGATGTAAGAGGAAGAAGAAGAAGTAGTACTTGATGAAGAAGAAGAAAAAATAGAAGTAGAGCATGGAGAAGAAGAGCAAGAAGAAGAAGATGATGGAGAAAAAAAGAAGAAGAAGGTGACGAAAAAGAAGAAGAAGAGGAAGAGAAAGAAGAAGAAGAAGAAGTAGGAGAGGATGAATAAGAAGAAGTAGTAGAAGAAAGTAAGAGGAAATATTAGAAGATGAATTAGAAGAAAAAACTAGAAGAAGAAGAAGAAGAAGAGGAAGAAAGAAGTTAGG
>JAIUJO010003407.1:40000-43872 GCA_023846275.1 Vanilla planifolia | reverse complement strand
AGAAGAAGAAGAAGAAGAACTAAAATAAGTATAAGAAGAAGAAGAAGTAGATGAAGAATAAGAAGTGGAAGTAGATGATGAAGAAGAAGAAGAAGAAAATGAAGAAGATGATGATGGAGAAGGAGGAGGAGGAGGGAGAGGAGAAGAAGAAGAAGAAGAAGAAGAAGTAGAAGAAGAAAAAGAAAAAGAAAAAGATGAAGAAGAAGAAGTAGAAGGAGGAGGAGAAGAAGAAGAAGAGGAAGGCGAAGAAGAAGGAGAAGAAGAAGAAGAAGAAGATAAAGAAAAGTAGGAGGAGGAGAAGAAGAAGAAAGAGAACAAGAAGCAGAAGAAGAAGAAGAAGAAGAAGAAGGTGAAGAAGGAGAAGAAGAAGGAGAAGAAGAAGAAGAAGATGAAGAAGATGATAAAGAAGATAAAGTTAAAGAAGAAGAAGAAGAAGTACAAGAGCAAGAAAAAAAAGGAGATGAAAGAGATGAAGGAGAAGATGAAGAAAAAAAAGATGAAGATGAGTAAAAAGAAGAAGAAGAAGAAGTCAAAGAATAAGAATAAGAATGATAATAGTAAAAATAAAAATAATAAAATAATAATAAGGAGGAGAAGACGAAGAATTAGAAGAGGAAGAAGAAGAAGAAGAAAAAGAAGAAAAAGAAGAAGATGACTATGAAGAAGAAATTATAGGCAAAGGAGAAGTAGAGAAAGAAGAAGAAGAAAAATTAGTAGAATAAGTTTAAAAAGAATAAGAAAAAGAAGATCAAGAACAAGAAGAACAAAAAGAAGAAGAAGAAGAAGAAAAAGAAGAAGAAGAAGAAGAAAAAGAAGAAGAAGAAGAGGATGAAGAAGAAGAAGAAGATGATGAATAAGAAGAAAATGATGCAGAAGAAGGAGAAGAAGAAGAAGAAGAAAAAAACGAGAAGGAGTGGAAAAAGAAGAAGAAGAAGAAGAAAAGGAAGAAGAAAAAGAAGTAGAAGAAGAAGGAGAGGAAGAAGAAGAAGAAGTAGAAGAAGAAGAAAAAGTAGAAGAAAAAGAAATAGAAGAAGAAGATGAAGAAGAAGAGTTCGAGGAAGAGATGAAGAAGAAGTAGACAAAGAGGAGGAAGAAGATGAAGAGGAGGAAGAAGAAAAACAAGAAGGAGAAGAAGAAGAAGAGGAAGATGACAAAGAAGAAGAGGAAGAAGATTAACAAGATGAAGTAGAAGATGAAGGAGAAGTACAAGAAGGAGACAAAGAGACTGAGGAAGAAGAAGAAGGAGGAGAAGAAGAAGAAGTAGGAGGAGAAGAAGAAGAAAAAACAGAACAAGAAGAACATGAATAAGAAGAGGAAGGAGGAGAAGAAGAAGAAGAAAAAGAAGAAGAAGATGATAATGATGAAGAAAACGAAGAAAAAGAAGAAGAAGACAATGAAGAAGTAGAAGAAAAAGAAGAAGAAGAAGAAGAAAGAGAAGAAGAAGAAGATGAAGAAGAAGAAGGAAAAGAAGGAGAAAAGGAAGGAGGAGGAGAAGAAGAAGAAGAAGAAGAAGAAGAAGGAGAAGACGAAGAAGAAGAAGATGAAGATGATGAAGAAAACGAAGAAAAAGAAGAAGACAAAGAAGAAGTAGAAGAAAAAGAAGAAGAAGAAGAAGAATGAGAAGAAGAAGAAGATGAAGAAGAAGAAGGAGAAGAAGGAGAAAAAGAAGGAGGTGAAGAAGAAGAAGAAGAAGAAGAAGAAGAAGGAGAAGAAGAAGGAGAAGAAGAAGATGAAGAAGATGAAGAAGAAGAAGAAGAAGAAGGAGAAGAAGAAGAAGAAGTAGAAAAAGAAAAAGAAGAAGAAGAAGAATAAGAGGATGAAAAGAATAATAAGAAGAAGAAGATGAAGAAGAAAAAGAAGAAGAAGAGGAAGAAAAGAAGAAGAAGAAGAAGAAGAAGAAGAGGAAGACGATGAAGAAGAAGAAGAATGATGCAGATGAAGATGAAGAACAAAAAGAAGAAGAAGAGGAAGAGGAAGATGATGATGAAGATGAAGTAGATGAAGAAGAAAAAGAAGAAGAAGAAGAAGATTACACGAAAAAAAGAAGATAATGAAGTGGAAGAAGAAGAGGAAGAAGAAGATGAAAAAGATGATGAAGTAGAAGAAGAAGTAGACAAAGAAGAGGAGGAAGATGAAGAAGAGAAGAAGAAGAAGAAGAAGACGAAGAAGAAGAAGATGAAGAAGAAGAAGAAGGAGAAAAAGAAAAATAAGAAGAAGATGATGATGATGATCATGATGATGATGACGATGATGAAGAAGAAGAAGATAGAGAAGAAGGATGAGAGGAATAAGAAGAAGAAGAAGAAGAAGAGGAAAAAGAAGAAGAAGAAAAAGAAGAAGAGGAAGAAGAACTAGAAGAAGAATAGGGAGAAGAAGAAGAAGAAGAAATTGAAGAAGAAGAAGAAGACAAAGAAGGAGAAGAAGAAGAAGAAGAAGTAAAAGTAGAAGAAGATAAAGAAGAAAAGGAGGAGAATGCAAAGAAGAAGAAACAATAGTCAAAGAAGAAGAAGAAGATGAAGAAGAAGAAGATGAGGAAGTTGAAGAAGAAGAAGAAGAAGAAGAAGAGGAAGAAGAAGAAGAAGAAGAAAAAGTAGCAAAAAATAAGTAGAAGAAGAATAAGAAGAAGAAGAAGAAGTTGATGATGATGATGATTACAATAAAGAAGAAGGAGGAGGTGGAGAAGGAGGAGGAGCAGAAGAAGAAGAAGAAGAAGAAGATGAAGAAGAAATAGGAGGAGGAAGAAAAGAAGAAAAAGAAGAAGAAGTAGAAGGCGAAGAAGAAGGAGAAGTAGTAGAAGAAGAAGAAGAAGGAGGAGGAGGAGAAGAAGAAGAAGAAGAAGAAGAAGAAGAAGAAGAAAAAGAAGAAAAAAGAAGAAGAAGAACTAGGAGGTGGAGAAGAAGAAGGAGAAGAAGAAGAAGAAGAAATGATGATGATGATGTTGAAGAAGTACATGAAGAAGAAGAAAAAGTAGAATAAGAAGAAGAAGAAGAAGAAGAGGAAGAGGATAACGACGATGTTGAAGTAGCACAAGAATAATAATAAGAAGAAAAGAAGAAGTAGAAGAAGAAGAAGAAAAGAAAGAAAAAGAAACAGAAGTAGAAGAAGAAGGCAAAGTAGAAGAAGAAGAAGTAGAATAAAAAGAAGAAGAAGAGGAGGAGGAATAAGAGAAAGGAGAAGAGGAAGAAGAACATGAAGAAGAAGATGAAGTAAAAGAAGAAGAAAAAGAAGATGAGGAAGAAGAAGAAGAAGAAGAAGAAGAAGATGAAAAGAAGAAGATGAAGAAGAAGAAGCAGAAGACGAAGAAGAAAAACACAATGGAGAAGATGATGAAGAAGACGACGAAGATGAAGAAGAAGATGAAGAAGAAAAGAAGTATAGGATGATGAAGAAGAAGAAGATGATGATGATGATGAAGACGGAGAAGAAGAAAAAAAAGAAGAAGAGATGAAAAAAAAGAAGATGAAGTGGAGGAAGAAAGGAAAGAAGAAGAAGAAAAATAAGAAGAAGATGGCAATGAAGTGGAAGAAACAGAAGAAGTAGTAGAAGAAGAAGAAGACTAAGAAGAAAAGGATGAAGTAGAAGATGAAGAAGTTGAAGAAGAAGAAGAAGAACAACAAGAAAAAGAGGAAGATGGTGATGAAAGAGAAGAAGGAGAAAAAGAAGAAGAAGAAGAAAAGAAGAAAAGGAGGAAGAAGAAGAAGAATAAGAAGAAGAAGAAGGAGAAGAAGAAAATTAATTAGAAGAAGAAGAATAAGAAGAAGAAGAACACTAAGAAGAAGAAATAGTAAGCGAAGAAAAAGTTTAAGAAGACGAAGAAGAAGAAGAAGAAAAGTAGTAATAGAAGAAGAAGAATAATAAGAAGATAAAGAAGA
>JAIUJO010003407.1:0-27500 GCA_023846275.1 Vanilla planifolia | reverse complement strand
TGCTGAAGAAAAAGAGGAAGAAGAAGAACAAGAAGAAGAGGAAAAAGAAAAAAAAGAATAAGAAGAAGAAGTAGATTAAGAAGAAGAAGAAGAAGGAGAAGGAGAGGAAGAGGAAGAAGAAGAAGAAGAAGAAGAAGAAGAAAAAAGAAGAACAAGGCAAAGAAGTATGATAAGTAGATGGTGAAGAAGAAGAAAAAGATGATGAAGGTGAAGAAGGTGACAAAAAAGAAGAAGAGGAAGAAGGTGATGAAGAAGAAAAGAAGAAAAAGAGAAAGAGGAAGAAGGAGAAGAAGAAGAAGATAGAGAAGAATAACAAGAAGAAGAACAACAAGAAGAGGAAGAAAATAATGATGAAGAAGAAGAAGAAAAGTAAAGAAAAACAAGAAGAGAAGAAGAAGAAGAAGAATACGAAGAAGAAAAAGACAAGAAAGAGGTAGATAAAGAAGACGACGAAGAAGAAGAATGATAATAATAATAATGATAATAATAATAATAATAAGAAGAAGATGATGATGAAGAAGGGGATAAAGGACAGGTGGAAGAAGAAATGTTGGAAGAAGAAGAAGAAGAAGGCGAGGCTAAGAAGGAAAAGTTGAAGAAAAGGAAGAAGAAGAAGAAGAAGATGAAGAAGAAGAAGAAGCAGAAGAAGAAGAAAATGAAAAAAAGAAAGAAGAAAATGAAGAAGAACAAGGAGATGAAGAACAAGTCAAAGAAGCAGAAGATGGAGAAGAAAAATAAGAGGAAGAAGTGGAATAAAAAGAAGGAGGACAAGAGAAAGAACAAAAAGGAGAAGAAGAGGAAGAGAAGGAGGAAGAAGAGGAAGAGTAAGAAGAAGAAGGAAAAGGAGAAGAAAAGATAACGAAGATGTAAAAGAATTAGCACAACAACACCAAAAAGAGGAGGAAGAAGAAGAAGAACAAGAACAAGAACAACAACAAGAATAAAAAAAGAAAGAATAAGAACAAGAATAAATGGAAGAAGAAGGGGAAAGAGAAGAACAAGAAGAAGAAGAAGTATATGATGACGAGGAAGAAACAGAAGACGAAGAAAAAGAAGAAGAAGAAGAAGAAGATGACAGAGAAGTAGAAGAAGAACAACAACAAAGAGGAAGAAGAAAACGACGATGAAGAAGTAGAAGAGGAAGATGAAGAAGACGTAGAAGAAGAGGGAGGAGGAGGAGAAGAAGAAGAAAAAGAAGAAGGGGAAAGAGAAGAAGAAGAAGAAGAAGAAGAAGAAGGAGAAGAAGAAGAAGAAGAAGAAGAAGAAGAAGAAGAAGAAAAAGAAGTATAAGATGAAGAGGAAGAAGAGGAAGAAGGAGAAGAAGAAGACAAGAAGAAGAGGAATAAGAGGAAGAAGAAGAAGATGATGATGATGAAAAAGATGAAGAGGAAGAAGAAGAAGAAGAAGATGATGATGATGAAAAAATCATGAAAAAGAAGAAGAGGAAGAAGAAGAGACAAAGAAAAAAAGATGAAGAAGTGGAAGAAGAAGAAGAAGAAGATAAAGTAGACAAAGAAGAGGAGGAGGATGAAGAAGAAGAAGAAGATAATGATGAAGAAGAAGACGAAGAAGGAGAAGAAAAAGAAGAAGAAGAAGATGAAGATGAAGAAGAAGAAGAAGAAAAGGACAGAGAAGGAGAAGAGGAAGAAGAAGAAGAAGAAGAAGAAGAAGAAGAAGAAGAAAAGGAGGAAAGAGAAGAAGGAGAAGAAGGAGAAGGAGAAGAAGAAGAATAAGAAGTAGAAGAAGAAAAAGAAGAAGAAGAAGAAGGACAAGATGAAGAAGAAGAAGCAGGAGGAAAAGAAGAAGAAGAATAAAATGAAGAAGAAAAAGAAGAAGAAAAAGAAGAAGAAGAAGAAAAAGATCAACAACAAGAAGAACAAGGAGAAGAAAAAGAAGAAGAAGAATAAGTAGAAAAAGAAGAAGAAGAAGAAGAAGATGAAGAAGAAGAAGAAGAAGAGTCATACGACCTAAAAGAAGAAGACGAAGAAGAAGAAGAAAAAGAAGAAGAAGAAGAAGAAGATGATGATGATGATGATTAAGGAGGAGGAGGAGGAGGAGACAATAAAAAAAAGAAGAAGAAGAAGAATAAGAAGACAAAGAAGAAGATGGTGGAGGAGGAGGAGGATAAGAAGAAGAAGAAGAAGGCAATGAAGAAGTAAAAGAAGAAGAAGAAGAAGAAGAAGGAGGAGAAGAAGAAGAAGAAGAAGAAGAAGAAGAAGAAGAAGAGGAAGACGAAGAAGAACAAGTAGAAGTAGGAGGAGAAGAAGAAGAAGATGAAGAAGAAGAAGATGAAGAAGTAAAAGAAGAAGAAGAAGAAGAAGAAGGAGAAGAAGAAGTAGTAAAAGAAGAAGAAGAAGGAGGAGGAGGAGTAGAAGAAGAAGAAAAAGAAGAAGACAAAGAAGAAGAAGAAGAAAAAGAAGAAAAAGAAGAAAAAGAAGGAGACAAAGAACATGAAGAAGTAGAAGTAAAAGAAGAAGAAGAAGAACAAGTGGAAAAAGAAGAAAAAGGAGAAGAGGAAGTAGAAGAAGAAGAACAAGAAGAAGTAGAAAAAGAAGAAGAAGAAGTAGATGAAAAAGAAGATGAAAAAGAAGAAGAAGAAGAACAACAAGATGATGATGATGAAGAAAAGAAGAAGAAGAAGAGAAGAAGAAGAGGTTGAAGAAGCAGAAGACAAACATGAAAAACACGAAGAAGAAGAAGATGATGAAGAAGAAGATGAAGATGAAGAAGAAGATGAAGAAGAAAAGAAGAAGAAGAAGAAGAAGAAGAAGAAAAAGAAGAAGAAGATGAAGATGATGATGATGAAGAAGAAGAAGAAAAAAAGAAAAAGAAGATGAAGAAGTGGAAGAAGAAGAGAAGGAGGAGGAAGAAGAAGTAATAGTAGAAGAAGAAGAAGAAGAAGAAGAAGAAGAGGCAGAAGAAGAAGAGGAAGATGATGATGATGATGATGATGATGATGATGATGATGATGATGATGAAGATGAAGAAGGTGAAGATGAAGAAGAAGAAGAAGAAGAAGAAGAAGAAGTAGAAGAAGAAGAAGTCAGAGCAAAAAGAGAAGAGGAAGTAGAAGAAAAAGAAGAAGATGAAGGGGAAAAAGAAGAAGAAGAAGAAGAAAAAGAAGAAGAAGTAGGAGTAGTAAAAGAAGAGTAGAAAGAAAAAGAATAAGAAGAAGGCGAAGAAGAAGAAATAATATGCAAAGAAGAAGAAGAAGGCAAAGGAGAAGAAGAAGAAGGCGAAGGAGAAGAAGAAAAGAAGAAGAAGAAGAAGAAGAAGACAAAGAAGAAGAAGAAGAAGAAGAAGATCAAGAACAAGAAGAACAGAAAGAAGAAGAAGAAGAAAAGAAGAATAAGAAGTTGTAGATGAAGAAATAGAAGAAGAAGAAGATGATGATGAAGAAGAATGAGAAGAAGAAGATGATGATGATGATGATGGAGGAGGAGAAGAAGAAGAAGACGAATATGAAGGAGGAGGTGGAGGCGGAGAAAAAGAAGAAAAAGATGAAGAAGAAGAAGAAAAGGAAGAAGAAGAAGAACACGAACAAGAAGAGGAGGAAGAAGAAGAAGAAGAAGATCTAGAAGTAGAAGAAGAAGAAGAAGAAGAAGAATAAGAAAATATGACGAATAACAACAAGAGGAAAAAGAAGAAAAAGAAGAAGAAAAAGAAGAAGGGGAAGAAGAAGAAGACAAAGATGAAGAAAAAGAAGATGAAGAAGGAGAATAAGGACAAGAGGAAGAAGAAGAAGAAGAAGAAGAAGGAGAAGAAGAAGAAGAAGAAGACAAAGAAGAAGACAAAGCAGAAGAACACAAAGAAGAAGAAGGCGATGAAAAAGAAGACGAGGATGGTGAAGTAGAAGAAGAAGAACAAGAACTAGTAGAAGAAGAGGAAGAAGAGGAAGGAGAAGTGAAAGTAGAAGAAGAGGAAGAAGAAAAAGAAAAACAAGTTGAGGAAGAAGAAGAAGAAGAAGAAAAAGAAGAGACGAAGAAGAAGATGAGAAAAAATAGGAAGAAGATAAGGAAGATGAAGAATAAGAAGAAAAAGTAGAAGAAAAAGAATAACAAGAAGAAAAAAAGACAAAGAAGAGGAAGAGGAAGAAGAAAAAGAAGAAGTAGAAGAAGAAGAGGAAAGAGATGAAGAAGAAGGAAAAGAAGAAGAAAAAGAAGAAGAAGAAGAAGACAAAGAAGAGGAAGAAGAAGAAGAAGACAAAGAAGAGGAAGAAGAAGAAGAAGTGGATGTAGTAGAAGAACAAGAAGATGAAGAAGAAGACAACGAATATTAGAAAAGAAAGAGGCAAAGAAGAAGAAGTAGTAGAAGAAGAAGAAGAAGAAAAAGAAGAAGAAGAAGAAGAAGAAGAAGAAGTAGACAGAGAATGGGAAGAGGAAGAAGAAGAAGAAGAAGAAGAGGAAGAAAATGAAGAAGAAGAAGAGGAAGAAGAAGAAGAAGAAGAAGAGGAAGAGGAAGAAGAAAAAGAAGAAGAATAAGAAGAAGAAGAAGAAATAGATAGAGAAGGGGAAGAGGAAGAGGAATAAGAAGAAGAAGAGAAAGAAAATGAAGAAGAAGAAGAGGAGGAAGAAAAAGAAGAAGAAGAAGAAGAAGAAGAAGAAGAAGAATAAGAAGAAAAAGAAGTAGTAGTAGAAGAGGAAAAAGAAGAAGAAGAAGGAGAAGAATAAGAAGAAGGAAAAAAAGAAGAAAAGAAGAAGAAGAAGAAGAAGACGAAAAAGAAGAAGACTGTGAAGAAGCAGAAGAAGAAGACGAACAAGAAGAAGAAGAAGAAGTGCAATTAGAACAAGAAGAAGAAGAAGAAGAAGAAGAACAACAACAAGAATAGGGAGAAGTAGAAGAAGAATAGTAAGAACAAGAAGAAGAAGAAGGAGGAGGAGGAGAAGAAGAAGAAGAAGAAGAAGATGATGATGATGATGTTGATGATGAAGGAGAAGAAGAATGTGGAGGAGAACTAATAGAAGAAGCAAAAGAAGTAGAAGGTAACGAAGAAGGGGAAGAACAAGAAGTGGAAGAAGAAGAAGGAGGAGAAGAAGAAGAAGAGAAAGAAGAAGAATAATAATAAGAAGAAAAAGAAGAAGAAGAAGAAGAAGAAGAAGAAGTGGCATGAGAAGAAGAAGAGAAAGAAGAAAAAGAAGCTGAAGAAGAAGAAGAAGTAGTAGAGGAAGAAGAAGTAGAAGGAGGAGGAGGAGGATAGGAAGAAGAAGAAGAAGAAGAAGAGGAAGAAGAAGAAGAAAAAGGAGAAGAAGAAGAAAAAGTAGAAGAGAAAGAAGTTGAAGAAGAAGAAGAATGAGATGAAGAAGAGGAAGAACAAGTGGAGGAAGAGAAGGAGAAGAAGAAGAAGATGTAGTAGAAAAAGAAGAAGAAGAAGAAGAAGAAGAAGAGAAAGAAGAAGAAGAGGATGATGAAGAAGAATATGAGGAAGAAGAAGCAGAAGAAGTTGAAGAAGAAGAAAACGAAGAGGAAAAAAGGAAGAATAAGAAGATGAGGAGGATGAAGAATAATGAGAAGATGAAGAAGAAAAAGAAGTGAGAGAGGAGAAAGCGGAAGAACAGGGGGAGGAAGAGGAGGAAGAAGAAGTAGTAGTAGAAGAAGAAGAAGAAAAAGAAGAAGAAGAAGAAGAAGAAGCAGAAGTAGGAGAACAAGAATATGATAGAGAAGAAGACGAAGAACAAGAAATAAACAAAGAAGAAGATGAAGAAGGAGAAGAAGAAGAAGAAGAAGAAGAAGAATAAGAAGAAGACGAAGAAGAAGAAGAAGAAGAAGATGAAGAGGAAGAAGAAGAAGAAGAAGGCAAAGTATAAGATGAAGAAGAAGAATAAGAAGAAAGAGAAGGAGGAGGATAAGTAAAAGAAGAAGATGAAGAAGAAGAAGAAGAAGAAAGAGAAGAAGAAGATGACGAAGAAGACAAAGAAGAAAAAGAAGTAAATGAAGAAGATGAAGAAGAAGAAGAAGAAGATACAGAAAAAGAAGAGTGAGAAAAAGAAGAAAATGAAGAAGAAGATGAAGATGAAGAAGAAAAAGATGAAGAAGAGGAAGAAAAGAAGAAGAACAAGAATAAGAACAAGGAGACATAGAAGCAGAAGAAGTAGAAGAAGAAGAAGAAGAGGAAGATGATGAAGAAGAAGAAGAAGGAGAAGAAGAATAAGAAGTTTGAAGAAGAAGAAGAAGAAGAAGAAAAAGAAGAAGAAGAAGATGAAGAACAAGAAGAAGCTGATGATGAACTAAAAGTTGGAGAGAAAAAGAAGTAGTTGTAAAAGAAGGACAGAAGAAAAAGAAAAAAGAGAAGAAGATGAAGAAGAAGAGGGAGAACAAGAATTAGAGGGAGAAGAAGACGAAGAAGACGAAGTGGAAGAAGAAGAAGATGAGAAAGAAGAAGAATTAGAGGAAGAAGATGAAAAAGTTGAAGAAGTAGAATAATAAGTAGAAGAAGATTGGGGAGAATAATAATAATAATAATAATAATAATAATAATAATAAGGACAAGAAGGAGAAGAAAAAGAGAAAGAATAGAAAGAATTGGAAGAACAAGAAGAAGAACAACAATAAAAAAAAGAAGAAGAAGAAAAAGAAGAAGAGGGAGATGAAGGAGAAGAAGAAGAAGAAGAAGAAGAAGAAGGAGAAGAAGTAGAAGAGGAAGAAGGAGAAGAAGAAGAAGAGGTGGAAGAAGAAGTAGGAGAAGCAGAAGAAGAAGAAGACAAAAATGATAAAGAAGAAGAAGAAGAAATAAAAAGAAGAAGAAGAAGAAGAAGCAAGAGAAGAACAAGAAGAAGGAGATGAAGAACAAGAAGAACAACAATAACAAGAAGTGGAGGAAGAAGAAGAAGACGAAGAAAAAGAAGATGAAGGAGAAGAAGAAGAAGAAGAAGAAGAATAAGAAGGCAAAGAAGAAGTAGAAGAAGAAGAAGATGAAGATGACAAAGAATAAGAAGAAGAAGAAGAAATAAACGAAGAAGAAGAAGAAGAACAATAACAAGAAGTGGAAAAAGAAGAAGAAGAAGGCCAAGTAGAAGATGAAGAAGAAGAATAAGAAGAAGAAAGAGAAGAAGGAGAAGGAGAAGGAGAAGTAGAAGAAGAAGAAAATGAAGAAGAAGAAGAAAGAGAAGAAGAAGATGATGAAGAAGACAAAGAAGAAAAAGAAGTAAATGAAGAAGATGAAGAAAAGAAGGAGAAGAAGAAGAAGAAGAAGATATATAAAAAGAAGAGTGAGAAGAAGAAGAAGAAGAAGAAGAAGAAGATGAAGGTGAAGTAGAAGAAGTTGAAGAAGTAAAAGAAGAAGAAGAAGAAGAAATAGATGAGTCGAAGAAGAAGAAGAAGAAGAGGAAGAAGAAGAAGAGGAAGAAGAAGAAAAAGAAGAAGACAAAGAAGAAGACGAACATGTAGAAGGATAAGAAGAGGAAGAAGAAGCAAAAGAAGAAGAAGAAGAAGAAGAAGAAGAAGATTAAGCATAAGAAAACGAAGAAAGAGAAGAAGAAGAGGAAGAAGAAGGAAAAGAAGAAGAAAGAAGAAGAAGAAGAAGAAGAAGAAGAAGAAGAAGAAAAAGAAGGAGAAGGAGAAGATGAAGAAGAAGAAATAATAGGCAAAGATGAAGAAGAAGAAGAAGAAGAAAAAGACGAAGAAGAAGAAGCTCAACAATAAGAAGAACAGGAAGAAGAAAAAGAAGAAGAAGAAGAAGAAGAAGAAGAAGAAGAAGAAGTAGAAAATGAAGTAGAAGAAGAAGAAGAAGAAGAAGATGATGATGATGATGACGATAATGATGAAGGATGAGGCGGAGGAGGTGGATGAGGAGGAGAAGAAAAGAAGAAGCAGAAGAAGAAAACAAAGAAGAGGAAGGAGGAGGAAGAGAAGAAGAAAAAGAAGAAGTAGAAGGAGAACAAGAAGCAGGAGAAGAAGACAAAGAATAAGAGGAAGGTGAAGAAGAAGAAGAAGAAGAAGATGATGATGATGATAACGTTGAAGAATCAGAAGAAGAAGAAGGAGACGAAGAAGAAGAAGAAGAAGAAGAAGAAGAAGGAAACGAAGAACTAGAACAAGAAGTAGAAAAAAATTAAGAAGGAAAAGAAGAGGAAGAAAAAGAAAGAAAAGAAGAGGAGGAAGAAGAAGGAGAAAAAGAAGAAGAAAATTAAGAAGAAGAAGAAGAAGAAGAAAGAAGAAGAAGAAGAAGAAGAAGATGAAGAAGAAGAAGATGAAGAAGAAGAAGAAGATGATGATGATGAAGAAAAGTTGAAGAAAGAGAAGATGAAGAAGTGGAAATAGAAGAGAAAGAAGAAGAAGAAGAAGAAGAAGAAGAAGAAGACAAATAAGTGGAAGAAGAAGAAGAAGAAGAAGATGACCAAGAAGAAGATGATGGAGATGATTAAGAAGACAAAGAAAAAGAGGAATACATCGAAGAAGATGAAGGGGAAGAAGAAGAAGAAGAAGAGGAAGTAGTAGTAGAAGAAGAAGAAAATCAAGAAGAAGAAGAAGAAGATGGAGAAGAAGAAGAAGAAGAAGAAGTAGAAGAAGGAGATGAAAATCAAGAAGAAGAGAAAGAAGATGAAGAAGAAATAGTAGGCGAAGAAGAAGAAGAAGAAGAAGAAGTAGAAGAAGAAGAAGAAGAAGAATAAAAAGAAGAAAATTAAGAACAAGAAGAATATAAAGAACAAGAAGAAGAAGAAGAAGAAGTAGGAGACGTTGATGATTAGAAGAATAAAATGAAGACAAAGGAGAAGAAGAAGTCAAAGAAGTGGAAGAAGAAGTGGAACAAGAAGAAGAAGAAGAACAAGAAGAAAAGAAGATGAAGAAGAACTGTAAAAAGAAAAAGAAGAAGCAGAAGAAGTTGAAGATAAAGAACATGAAGAAGAAAAAGAAGAAGATGATGATGAGTTAGAAGAAGTTGAAGAAGAAGAAGATGGAGGAGAGGAAGAAGAAGAAGTAGAACAAGAAGAGGAAGAAGAAGAAGAAGAAGAAGAAGAAGAAGATAAAGAACAAGAAGAAGAAGAAGAACATGAAAAAGAAGACTTCGAAGAAGACACGAAGAAGAAGAAGAAGAAAAGTAAAAAGAAGAGGAGGAAGAAGACAAAGAAGAAGAGGAAGAAGATTCAGAATAAGAATAAGAAGAAGAAGAAGAAGAAGCTGAAGAAGAAGAAGAAGAAGAAGGACTAGAGGATAGAGAAGAAGAAGAAGTAGAAGAAGAAGAAGCAGTAGTAGTAGAAGAAGAAGAAGATTAAGAAGAAGAAGAAGAAGAAGAAGGAGAAGGAGAGTAAGAAGAAAAAGAAGAAGAAGACTAAGAAGTATAATAAGAAGATGAAGAAGAAGAAGAAGAAGATGATGAAGAAGAAGAAGATGAAGAAGAAGAAGAAGAAGAAGAAGAAACAGAAGAGAAAGAAGAAGAAGAAAAAAAAGATTGAAACGAAGAAGAAGAAGAAGAAGAAGAAGACAAAGAAGAAGAAGAAGAAGATGAAGAAGAAGAAGACAAGAAGAAGAAGAAGAAGAAGAAGAAGAAGATGAAAAAGAAAAAAAAAGTAGATGAAAAAGAAGAATAAAGGAAGAAGAGGAAGAATAAGAAGCAAAAGAAGAAGAATAAGAAGAAGAAGAAGAAGACAAAGAAGATGGAAAGGAAGAAGAAGTAGAAGAAGAAGAAGAAGAAATAGTGCTAGAAGAAGAAGATGAATAAAAAGAAGAACAAGAAGAAGTGAAGATGGAGAAGAACAAGACGAAGAAGAAGAATAAAAAGAAGTTGAATAAGAAGAAGAAGAAGAAGGAGAAGAAGAAGAAGAAGAAGACGACGATGACAAAGAAGATAGGGAGAAAGAAGAGGAAGCAGAAGAAGAGGAAGACGAAGAAGAATAACATGAATAAAAGGAAGAAGAAGAAGAAGAAGATAAAGAAGAAGAAGAAGAAGAAGAAGAAGAAGAAGAAGAAAAAAGTTTAAAATGAAAAAGATGCAGAAGAAGAAGATGAAGAAGAGGAAGTAAATGAAGAAGATTACAAAGAAGAAGAAGAAGAAGAAGAAGAAGGGGAAGTAGAAGATGAAGGGAAAGAAGAAGAAGGAGAAGAAGAGGATAAGAAGATGAAGTGGAAGAAAAAGAAGAAGAAGAAGAAGAAGAAAAGCAAAAAAGGAGAAGATGAAGAAGAAGAAGATGAAGAAGAAGAAGAAGTAGTAGAAGAAGAAGAAGAAGTAGAAGAAGAAGAAGAAGATGATGATGATGAATAATTTGCGAAAGAAGGAGAAGTTGAAGATAATGAGGGCTTCAAGAAGGAGATGAAGAAGAGAAAGCAGTACAAGAGGAAGAAGAGGAAGAAGATGAAGGTGAAGAAGAAAAGGAAGAAGAAGAGGAGGAAGAAGAAGCAAAAGTTGAAGAAGAAGAAGAAGTGGTAGAGGAAGAAGAAGTAGATGATGATGATGAAAGAAGAAGAAAAAGAAGAAAAAAAGAAGAAAGAGAAGAAAAAAGTAGTAAAAGAAGTAAAAGAAGGGGAAGAAAACCTGAAGGCCAAGCAGAAGAAGAAGACAAATTACAAAACGAGAAAGAAGAAAAAGAAGAAGAAGAAGAAGAAGACAACGACAAAGAAGAAGAAGAAGTAGAAGACGAAGAAGAAGAAGATGAAGAAAAAGAAGGAAAAGAAGAAGTAGAAGAAGACTTAGAAGGAGAAGAAGGAGAAGGAGAAGAAGAAGAATAGGTAGAAGAAGGAGAAGGAGAAGAAGAAGAAGAAGTGAAGGAAGAAGGAGAATAAGAAGATATTTTTGAAGAAGAAGAAGGAGAAGATGATGATGAAGAAAAAGATAAAGAAGATGAAGAACAACAAGAAGAAGAAGAAAGAGAAGAAGAAGAAGAAGGAGAAGTAGGAGAAGGAGAATAAGAAAAAGAAGAAGTCGAAGAAGAAGAAGAAGAATAAGAAGAATAAGAAGAAGAAGAAGAAGAAGAAGGTAAATAAGAAGAAGAAGAAGAGGAAGAAGAGAAGAAGAAGAAGAAGAAGAAGGTAAATAAGAAGAAGAAGAAGAAGGTAAATAAGAAGAAGAAGAAGAGGAAGAAGAGAAGAAGAAAAGAAGAAAGAGAAGTAGAAAAAAAGAAGATGAAGAAGAAGAAGATGAAGAAAAAGAAGAAGAAAAAGAAGAAGTAGAGGACCAAGATGAAGAAGAAGATCAATAGGAGGGAGAAGAAGAAGAGGAGCAATAACAAAAAGAAGAAAAATAAGAAGAAGAACAATAAGAAGAAGAAGAAGAAAAAGAAGAAGAAAAATAAGAAGATGAAGGAGAGAAAGAGATGAAGAAAAAGTAGGCAAAGAAGTGCAAGAAGAAGAAGAAGAAGAAGACGAAGAAGAAGAAGAAGAAGGGGAGGAGAAGAAGAAGAAGAAGCTGAATGAGACGAAGAAGTAGAAAAAGAAATAGAAGAAGAAGAAGAAGAAGAAGAAGAAGAAGAAGAAGAAGAAGAAGAAAAGTATGAAGATGAAGAAGTCGAAGGAAAAGAATAAGGAGATAAGGAAGAAGAAGAATAAGAAGTGGAAGAAGAAGAAGAAGAAGAAGAAAAGCATGAAGATGAAGAAGTCGAAGGAAAAGAATAAGGAGATAAGGAAGAAGAAGAATAAGAAGTGGAAGAAGAAGAAGAAGAAGAAGAAGTAGAAGAAGAGGAAGAAGAAGAAGAAGAATAAGAAGACGAAGAAGTACAAGAAGAAGAAGAAGAAGAAGAAGAAGAAGTGGAAGAAGGAAGAGGTGCAAAAGAAGAAGAAGAAGATGATGATGATTAAGAAGAAGATGAAGAGGAAGAAGATGACGAAGAAGTCATTGTAAAAGAAAACAATGAAGAAGAAGAAGAAGAAGATGATGATGATGACGAAGAAGAAGAAGAAGAAGATGAAGAAAAGATGAAGAAAAGAAGATGAAGATGTGGAAGAAGAAGAAGAGAAAGAAGAAGAAGAAGCTTAAGAAGAAGTAGAAAAAAGAGGATGAAGGAGGACAAGAAGAAGAAGAAGAAGAAGAAAAAGAAGAAGAGGAAGAATAAGATGACTAGGAAGAAGATGATAAAGATGAAGAAGAAGAAGAAGAAGTTGAAGAAGAAGAAGAAGAAGATAGAGAAGAAGGTTGAGAGGAAGAAGAAGAAGAAGAGGAGGAGGAAAAAAGAAGAAGTAGTAGAAGAAGAGTTAAAAGAAGAAGAAGAAGAAGAAGTAGAAGAAAAAGAAGAAGTAGAAGAAGAAGAAGAAGGAGAAGAAGAAGAAGAAAAAGAAAAAGAAGAAGAAGAAGGAGAAGAAGGAGGAGGAGGAGAAGAAGAAGGAGATGAAGGAGAAGAAGAAGGAGAAGAAGAAGGAGAAGAAGAAGGAGAAGAAGAAGAAGAAGGAGAAGAAGAAGAAGAAGAAGGAGAAGAAGAAGAAGCAGAAGAAGAATAAGAAGAAGAAGAAGAAGCAAAAGATGATGCAAAAGAAAAAGCAAAAGAAGAAGAAGAAGAAGAAGAAGAAGAAGAAGAAGAAGAGGAAGAAGAAGTGGAAGAAGAAGAAGAGGAAGAAGAAGAATAGGAAGAAGAAGAAGAAGAAGAAGAAGAAGAAAAAGGAGTAGGAGGAGAAGAAGAAGAAAAAATAAAAGAAGAAGATGGAGATGAAGAAGAAGAAGAAGAAGATGATGATGATTAAGTAGAAGAAGAAGAAGAAGACAAAGAGGAACAAGAAGAATTCGAAGAAGAAGAAGAAGAAGAAGAAGACGACGAAGAAGAAGAAGAAGATGAAGAAGAAGAAGATGAAGAAGAAGAAGATGATGAAGAAAAAGAGGAAGTAGAAGAAGAAGGCGTAGAAGAAGAGGAAGAAAAAGAAGAAGAAGAAGACGAAGAGGAAAAAAAGAAGAAGAAAAAGAAGAAGATGAAGAAGAAAAAGAAGAAGAAGAAGAAAAATTAGAAGAAGAAGAAGAAGGGAAGAAGAAGAAGAAGAAGAAGAAGAAGTAGAAGAAGAAGAAGAAGAAGAAGGAGAAGAAGAAGAAGAGGAAGAAGAAGAAGAAGAGGAATTACAATAAGAAGAAAAAGAAGTAGAAGAAGAAGGAGAAGAAGTAGAAGAAGAAGATGAAGAACAAGAAGAAGAAGTAGAAGAAGTAGAGCAAGGAGGAGAAGAAGAAGAATAAGAAGGAGAAGAACAAGAAGAAGAAGAAGGAGAAGAAGAAGAACAAGGAGGAGGAGGAGGAGAAGGAGAAGAAGGAGAAGGAGAAAAAGGAGTAGAAGAAGGAGAAGAAGAAAAAGAAGAACCTAGCTTAGCCTAGCCTACCCTATCCTAGCCTAGCCTAACTTAACTCTGCTCTACTCTACTCTACTCTACTATATTATACTCTGTTCTACTCTAGTTTACACTAATCTTCTCTAAGTAGCTTAGCCTAGCCTAACCAAGCTTATTCTAGCTTTACTCTTCTCTACTCTACTCTAGCAAACCCAAGCATAACCGAACCTAGCTCTGCTCTGCTCTACTCTGATCTATTCTATTCTGCTCTACTATGTGCTGCTCCACTCTACTCCACTCTACTCTACTTTGCTCTGCTTTGCTCTACTCTACTCTATTTTATTATATTCTTGCCCAGCCTAGCCTCTCCTAACCTTGCTTTACTCTGCTCTAACTTAGCATTGCCAAGCCTAGCCTAACTTCGCTTTACTCGACTCAAATTTAACCTAGCCTAGCCTTTGTTAGCTTAAACAAGCCCTTCTCTACTCTGCTCTACTCTGTTCTTCTCTACTCTACTCTAGCCTACTCTACAATGCTCTATTCTACCCTACTCTGCTTTTCTTTTGTCTCCACTACTCTTTTCTCCTCTACTTTTCTCTACTCTACTCTAGTCAACTTTGCTCTGCTCTTCTTTGCTCTACTCTACTTTACTTTACTCTACCCTAACCTACCTTAACCTAGCTCTACTCTACTCTACTCCACTCTACTAGACTCTGGCCTCACTTAACCTACCCTAGCCTTGCTTAGCCTAACCTAGCTCTACTCTACTCTACTCTGCTTAGCTCTACTCTGCTCTGCTTTGCTCTTCTCTGCTCAGCCCTGCCTATCTTTGCTTTACTCTACTTATCTCTGCTATGTTTTGCCCTACCCTTTTTTTCTTTACTCTACTTAAGCCAAGCCTAGCTTAACCTAGCCTAGCTCTACTCAATTCTACTCTACTTAACTCTACTCAAGCCTAACTTAACCTAGCCAAGCCTAGCCTACCCTAACAAAACAGAGCTCTACTCTACTCTACACTACTCTAATCTACTCCACTCTACTCAACTCTACTCTACTCTACTCTACTCCAACCTAGCCTAGCTTTGCCTAACTAGCTCTACTCTTCTCTATTTTGCTCTTCTCAACTCAACTCTACTCTACTTTACTCTTCTCTGTTATGCTCTACTCTACTTTATTGTTCACTACTCTACTCTGCTCTATTCTACTGCACATTACTCTACTATAGCCAAGCCTAGCCTAGCTAAACCAAGCACTACTCTACTCTACTAAACTCTAGCTTAACCTAGTCTATATTATGCTAGCCAAGCCTAGCTTCGCATAGCCTAATGTAGCACTACTATACTCCACTCTACTCTACTCAATTCTACTCTAACCTAACATAGCTTAACTTAAACTAGCTCTAGTCTACTCTACTCTATTCTAATCTACTCTATTCTATTATACTCTACTCTAACTTAGCCTAGCCTAACCAAGCTCCACTCTACTCTACTCTACTCTAACCAAGCTAGCATAGCCAACCTTGCCTATCCCAGCCTAGCCTAACCTGGCTCTAGTTTTCATTGCTCTGCTCTACTCTACTCTGGTGGGCTCTACTCTACTTTCTTCTACTCTAGTCTACTCTACTCTACTTTACTCTGCTCTAGTCTACTCTAGCTTAGCCCAACCTCTACTCTTCTCTACTCTACTCTACTCTACTCCAACCTACTCTAGCCTAACCTAGCCTAGCTTAACCAAGCTCTACTCTACTTTGCTCTACTTTATTCTAACTTGGCCTAACTTTGCCTAGCCCAACTTCGCTCTACTCTACTCTGCTCCACTCAAGCCTAGCCTAACCTAACCTAGCTCTGCTCTGCACTGCTCTAATTTACTTTGCTCTTCTATATTTTATTGTACTCAAGCCAAACCTAGCATAACCTCACCTTGCTCTTCTCAACTCTACTCTACTCTACTTTACTTTAGACTTGGATAACCTAGGCTTGTCTAACCTTGCTCTACTCTACTCTACTATATCATACTCTATTATACTCTACTCTACTCTATTTTACTATAATCTATCCTGCTCTACTTTACTCTACTTTTCTCTAACCTAGACTAGCCAAGTACTACTCTCCTCTACTCCATAATACTCTACTCTATTCTGCTCTACACTACTCAACTTAATAATACTTTAGCCTAATCATTACTATACTCTAATCTACTCTATTCTACTAAACTCTACTCTTATCTACTTTACTCTACTCTAACCTAACATAGCATTGCCTAACCTTGCTATATGCTACTCTACTTTACTCTATTCTATCCTACCCTAGCCTAGTCAAACCAAGCTCCACTCTACTCTACTATACTCTACTCTACTTTAGCCTAACATAGCCTATGATAGGCAAGTCAAGCCTAGCCTTGCCTAACCTAGCTCTACTATACTCTACTTTATTCTTCTTAATTCTACTTTACTCTACTCTAACCTAGCCATGCCTAACTTAGCTTAACCTAGCCCTATTATACTCTACTCTACTCTACTCTACACTACTCTACTCTAACCTACCCTAACCTTGCTATAGTCTACTCTATTTTGCTCTACTTTATTCTGCTCTACTTTTCTCTACTCTACTCTACTATTCTATACTTGGCTCTACTCTTCTCTATTTTGCTCTACTCTGTTCTATTCTACTCATTTCTACTTATTTTGCCACCACTTGACTTTGCCATGCTCTGCTCTCTTCTCTACTCCTCTTCCCTCCTCTACTCTCCTCTACTCTCCTCTCTTCTCATCTCCTCTCTACTCTATTCTACACTACTCTTCTCTACTCTACTCTACTCCATTCTACTCTACTCTACTATACTCTATTCTTTTCTACTCTACTCTACTTTACTCTACTCTACTCTACTTTGCTCAACTCTTGCCTAACCTAGCCTAATCTAGCTTTACTCTACTCTACTCTACTCTGCTCTGCTCTACTCTACTCTACTATACTTTACTCTAGCCTAGCCTACCTAACCTATCTCTACTCTACTCTACTCAGCTCTACATTACTCGACTATACTCTACTCTACTCCACTCAATCCTAGCCTAGCATGCCCTAACTTAGCCTCTCCTAATCTAACTCCACTTTACTCTACTCTTCTCTGCTCTACTCTACACTGCTCTCCTCTGCTTACCTCTACTCTACTTTCTTCTCCTCTCCTCTGCTCTACTCTACTCTTATCTACTCTGCTATACTCTACTCTACTCTAGCCTAGGCTAGGCTAGCCTAGCCAAGCTTAACCAAGCTCTACTCTACTCTATTCTACTCTACTTTACTCTACTCTACTCTATTCTAGTTTACTCTACTCTACTCTAGCTTAACCTAACATAGCCTAACCTCACTCTGCTCTGCTATGCTCTACTCTCCTCTACTCTGCTCTTGTCTGCTCTTCTCTACTCTACTCTGCTCTTCTCTATTATACTCTACTCCTCTCTTCTCCATTCTACTCTTCTCTACTCTACTATGCTCTGCTCTACTTTGCTCTGCTTTGTTTTTGCCTACTCTACTCTAATCTACTTTGCTCTAGCTTAACCTCGCCTAGCCTAGCCTAACTTAGCTCTACTCTGCTCTACTATACTCTAGCCTAGCCAAGTCTAACGAAGCTCAACTCTACTCTATATTACTCTACTCTAGCTTAGCCTAGCCTAAATTAGCTCTACTCTACTATACTCTATTCTTCTCTACTCTACTCTGCTCTAGTTTGCTCAGCTATACTCTCCTTTGCTCTACTCTATCTTGTGCTGCTCTACTCTACTCTACTTTACTCTTCTCTACTCTAATCTGCTCTACTTTGCACTAATCTACTCTACTATACTCTACTCCACTCTACTCTACTAAACTCTAGCCTAACCTAACATAGCATAGTAAGCATAGCCTAACTTAGCTCTATTATACTTTGCTCTTCTCTGCTTTGCTCTACTCTACTCTACTCTACTCTGCTTTGCTCTATTATAATTTGCTTTACTCTACTCTGCTCTGCTCTGCTCTAATCTACTTTACTTAAGCAAAACCTAGCTTATCATAGCCTAACCTAACCTAGCTCTACTCTACTCTACTCTACTCTAGCTAACCTAAACTAGCTTAGCCTAGCCTGACCTAGTCCTACTCTGCTCTACTCTACAGTGCTCTAATCTACTCTACACGACTCTACTACACTCTATTCTATTATACTCTCGCCAGGCATAACCTCACATAGCTTAGCCTAACTAAGCTCTACTCTACTTTATTATACTCTACTCTGCTCTACTATACTCTATTATTCTCTACTTTGCTCTGCCTTGCTCTACTCTACTCTACTCTACTCTTCTCTACTCGACACTACCTTACTGTACTCTAGCCTACCCTAACCTAGCTAAGCTTAACCGAGCTCTACTCTACACTAAAATTCTCTATTCTATTCTACTATACTCTACTCTAGCCTAGCCTTCCCTATCCTAGCATACCCTAGCCTATCTTATTCTATAATACTCTACTATACTCTACTCTACTATATTTTAATATATTCTACTCTACTCTACTTTAGTCTACTTCATATTACATTAATCTAGCCTAACATAGCCTAGCCTAGCCAAACCTAGCTCTATTCTACTCTACTCTAGTCTACTTTACTCAAGCCTAGCTTTACCTAAATTATGATAGCCTTACCAAGCCTAGCTTAGCATAGCTTAACCTAACTATGCTCAACTCTGCTCTGCTCTGCATAACTCTACTCTATCCTACTATGCTTTTCTCTACTCTGCTGTACTCTATATTACTCTACTATGCTCTACTATAATCTAGCCCAGATTAGCCTAACCTAGCTTTGCTCTACTCCACTCTACTCTACTCTACCTTATTGTATTCTACTCTAGCCTAGCCTAACCTTGCCTAGCTTAGACTAGCCTAACGTCAGTCTACTCTACTCTACTCTACATTACTCTACTCTAACTTAGCTTCATCTAACCTAACTCTACTCTACTCTGCTTTATTTTTCTCTAGTTTATTCTTCTCTACTCTATACTGCTCTACTCTACTCTACTTTCCTCTACTTTACTCTGCTCTCCTCTACTCTATTATACTCTACTCAACTCTACTTTACTTTAACCTAGCCAAGCCTAGCCTAATCTAGCTCTACTCAACTCTACCCTAGCCCAGCTTGGCCTTGCCTAGCGTAACCTAACTCTGCTCTACTCTACTTTGCTATGCTTTGCTTTAATTTACTTTGCTCTACTCTATTATGCTCCACTCTACTCCACTCTGCTCTACTCATCTTTTCTCTGCTCCACTTTGCTCTGCTCTTCTCTACTCTTCTTTGCTATGCTCTACTCTACTCTACTTTACTCAAATCTAACCTAACCTATCCTAACTCTACTCTACTTTACTCTACTCCACTCTACTCTACTTTAGTCTTTCCTAGCCTAACCACGCTTAGCCTAATGTAGCTCTACTCTACTATCCTTTACTATACTATACTATACTATACTATACTCTACTCTACTTTATATTATTCTACTCTACTATACTCTATTCTACTCTTCCATACTCTAGTCTACCTTACTCTACTCTATCCAACCCTAGCCTTGCCTTACCTGACATAGCATAACTTAACCTTTTTCTATTAAGCTCTTCTCTACTCTACTCTACTCGATTGTACTCTACTCTACTCTATCCTGTTCTGCTCTACTCTACTCTGTTCTTCTCTGCTCTACTTTGCTCTGTCTGCTCTACTCAACTCTACTCTACTCTAGCCTAGCCTATCATACACTAACTAACTTAACCAAGCTCTACTCTACTCTACTCTACACATCTCTACTCCATTCAACTCTACTTTACTTTATTCTTACCTTGCTTTGCCTAGCTTACCTAGCTTAGCCTTGCCTAACGTAACTCTACTCTACTTTACTCTTCTTTACTTTACTATACTATACTCTACCCTACTCAACTAAATTCTACTCTATTATACTCTACTCTATTATACTGTACTTTACTCTAGTCTAATTAAGCCTAGCTTATCTTAGCTCTACTCTACTTCACTCTACTCTAGCCTAACATAGCCTAGTCTAACAAAGCTCTACTCTACCTTTCTTTATTCTTCTCTGGTCTGCTCTACTCTACTTTGCTCTGTTATGCTATGCTCTTCTCTCATTTGCTCTACTCTACCTTGCTCTACTCTTCTCTACTCTACTCTGCTCTACTCTGCTCTGCTCTACTCTACACTGCTCTACTCTTTTTTGCTCTACTCTACTCTGCTCTACTTTACTCTACTCTGGTTTGCTCTACTATACTCTACTTTGCTTTATTCTACACTACTCTATTCTACATTAGCTAAGCATAACCTAGCCTCACTTAACCAAACCTAGCTCTACTCTACTTTATTGTACTCTACCTTACTTTAGCCTGGCCTAACTTAGCCTAACCTAGCTTAGCATAACCTAACCAAGCTTTACTCAACTCTACTCTACTCTATTCTACTCTAGCTTAGCTTAGCCTGACCTTGCCCAACCTATCAAAACCTAGCCTAGCCTAACTTGTTCTATGCTACTCTACTCTTCTCTAACATAGCCTAGCTTAGCCTAGACTATGTAGCTCTACTCTACTCATGTCAAGCCTAGCCTAGCCTAACTTTGCTCTACTCAGCTTTACTTTAGTCTACTCTACACTACTCTACTCTACTCTACTATAGCCTAATCTGTTATATTCTACTCTGCTTTAGCCTAGCCTAACCTACCTCTACTCTGCTCTTTTCTACTATATTCTACTCTGTTCTATTTTTCTCTACTCTATTATCCTCTTCTTTATTTTACTCTACTCTACTTTACTCTACTCCACTCTATACTACCCAACTCTACTCTAACCTAGCCTAGCCTAACATAGATATATTCTACTCTACTCTACTTTACTCTATTCTACTATATCCTAATCTACTCTATCCTAGTTTAGCCTAACCTAGCTCTACTTTACTCTACTTTTCTTCTCTCTTCTCTACTCTTCTCTATTGTACTCTACTCCACTATAGCCAATGCTTGCCTACCCTGACTTAGCTTAGCCAAGCCTTGCTCATCCAAACCTAGCTCTACTCTACTCTACTATCCTCTGCTCTACTTTTTACTACTCTTTTTTACTATAGTCCACTCCACTCTACTCTACACTACTTTATTATACTCTATTATATTCTTCTCTACTCTATTATACTCTATTGTACTCTAGCCTAACTTAGCTCTACTCTACTCTACTTTAGGCTAGCTTAACCTAGCCTAACCTAGCATAGCCTAGCTGAGCCTAACCTAATCTAGTTCTACTCTACTCTAGTTTAGTCTATTCTACTCTACTCCAACCTAGCCTAGCATTGCCAAGTCTACCTAGCTCTACTATACTCTAGTCTAGCATAACTTAACCTAGCTCTACTCTACTCTTCTCTACTCTACTCTTCCCTACTCTACACAACTCTACTCTAACCTAGCATAACCTAACCTAAAGAAGCTCTACTCTATTCTGCTTTAACCTAGCTTTGCCTAACCCATCTTTGTTTTGCTCTACTCTGCTCTGCTGTACTCTACTCTGCTCTACTCTATGCTACTATGCTCTACCCTACTCTACTATGCTCTACTATGCTCTTCTCTACTCTACTTTGCTCTACTCTGCTCTACTCTACTCTACTATATTCTACTATGCTCTACTCTACTTTACTCTGTTCTACTTTATTCTTGCCTAGTCTAGCCTAATCGAGCTCTACTCTACTCTACTATACTCTTGCCTAGCCTACCCTAAGCTAGCTTTAATCTACTCTACTCCACTCTACTCTACTCTAACCTAATCAAGCCTAACCTAGCTCTTCTCTACTTTATTCTTCTCTACTCTATTCTTCTCTACTCTAGCCTAGCATTGCCTTGCCTAACCTAGTTTAGCCTAACCTAGCTCTGCTTTGCTCTACTCTACTCTACTCTACTCAACTCTACTTTTGCTTTATTCTATTCTACTTTGCTCTGCTCTTGCTCTACTCTACTTTTCTCTGCTCTTCTCTACTGTATTACACAATACACTACTTGAGGCTAACCTAGCCTAACCTTATCAAACCTTATCTTGCCTAGCTGATTCTTGCTATACTCTACTCTACTGTACTCTATTTTATATTACTCTAGCCAAGCTAAGCTTAAAATAGCCATTGCTACTCTACTCTACTCTATTATACTCTACTCTACTCTACTCTAGCCTCACCTAGCCTAGACTAACCTAACCTATCCTAACTTGACCTCACCTAGCTAAGCCTAGCCTTACTCTATGCTACTATACATTACTCTACTCTACTCTATTCTACTTTATTACACTCCTTTTTATCCAACTTTAGCTTAGCAAAGCCTAGCTTAGCTCTATGCTACTCTACTTTACTCTACCCTAACATAGCCTATCCTAACCTAGCTTAGCTTAACCTAGCCAAGCCTAACCCAACCTTACCATACTCAACTCTACCCTACTATACTCTAGCCTAGCCTAACCAAACCTCACCTAGTCTCATTAGGCCTTGCTCTACCCTGCTCTACTCTACTACACACTACTCTATTCTATTCTACTATAGCCTAGCTAATCCTAACTTAGCTCTATGCTATCCAACTCAACTCTATTCTACTCTAGCCCAACTTAGCCCAGCCTAGCCTAGCCTAACCTAGCTTAGCTTAGCCTAACCTTACTACACTTTACTCTACCCCACTCTTGTCTACTCCACTCTAGCCTTGCCTAGCCTAACTTAGCATAGCCTAGCCTAGCCTTACTCTCTACTCTACTTTATTTTATTTTACTCTAGCTTAGCTAAGCCTAACATAGCTCTATCCTATTTTACACTACTCTACTATATTGTACTCTTCTCTACTCTACTATCCTTTACTCTACTCTACTTTACTTTATACTACTGTACTCTACTCTTATTTGACTCTACTCTACTCTATCTTACCCTACTCATACTAAGCCTAGCTTAGCCTAAGCTAACCTATCCTAGCCTAACCTAACCTCACCTAACCTAGCCTAGTCTTACTCTACTCTACTCTATAATATTTTATTCTACTCCAATCTAGCTAATCCAAACCTAGCTTTATACTACTCTACTCTACCCTACTCAACTCATGCTTAACCCAACCTCACCTAACCTTGCATAACCTAACCTTGCTTTGCTTTACCCAGCCTTACTATATTATAGTCTACTATACTCTACTTTAGCTTTCCCTACCCTAACCTAGCATAGCCTAACTTAGCCTAGCCTCATCTAGCCTATCTTAACTTAGCCTATCCTAGCTTAACCTAGCCTAACCTATCCAACCAAACCTCACTTAGCCTTCTCTAACCTTACTCTACTCTACTCTACCTTACTCTATTTTACTCTACTCTAGCCTAACTAAGCCTAACCTAGCTCTATGCTACTCTACTCTACTCTAACAAAAGCTAACCTAGCCTAACCTTACCATACTATACTCTACTTTACCCAACTCTACTCTACTCTACTATAGCCCATCTTAGCATAACCTAACCTTAATAGGCTCTACTCTACACAACTCTACTCCACTCTACTCTATTTTATTCTACTTTAGCCTAACTTAACTTTATGCTACTCTACTCTATTTTATTATAACCTAACCTAGCATAGCCTAGCCTAGCATTCCTAACTTAGCCTTACGATGCTTTACTTTATTCTACTCTAGCCTGGCCTATCATATCCTAGCTTAGCCTATCCTCACCTAAGCTCTACACAACTTTGCTCTTCTCTGCTCTGTTCAGCTTTGCTCTTCTCTACTCTGATTTAGTCTGCTTTACTCTACTCCACTTTTCTTTGCTTTACTCTGCTCTGCCCTATTATGCTCTACTCTATTATGCTCTATTATGCTCTATTTTGCTCTAATATATTCTGCTCTACTCTATTGTGCTCTACTCTACCATACTTATTGTACTCTATTAATTTTATTCTACCTTAGCCTAATTAAGCCTAACTTAGCTCTATGCTCCTCTACATTAGCCTAGCCTCACCTAGCATTATTATACTCTACTCTACCCAACTCTACTCTACTCTACTCTACTCTTACCTTCCTTAGCTTAGCTTAGCCTAACCTAACCTTACTTAGCCTGACCTAACCTTACTCCACTCTACTCTATTATAATCTACTCTATGTTATTCAACTCTAGCATAGCTAAGCCTATCTTAGCTCTATGCTACTCTACTCTACTAATATCTACCTTAACCCAACTTAGCTTGTAAATCAAACCTTAGTCTAACATAACCAAACTTAGCCCAACCAAATAATACTCTACTCTACTCTGCTCTAACCTAGTCTTGTATAGCCTTGCCTAGCCTCGCCTAGCCTTACTCTACTCTACTCTATTTTTTTCTACTCTAGCCTAACTTAACATTATAATACTCAACTTTACTCTACTATAACATATCCTATCAAAGCCTAGCCTAGCATAACCTAAGGTAGCATTGCCTTACCCAGCTTTTCTATACTATACTTTATTCAACTCTACCTTACTCTACTCTACTCTACCCGACTCTACCTTAGCCTAGCCTAGCCTAGTCAAGCCAAACCTAACTTAGCCTAACTTAACTTGTCCTAACCTGACCTCGCCTAGTAGTACTATGCTATACTCTACTAAACTCTACTCTATTTTATTCTACTCTAAGTACATAAGCCTAAATTAGCTCTATGCCACTCTACTCTACTCTATTAAAGCCTAACCTAGGCCTGCATAGCCTAACCTTGTCAAGAGTAGCCTTAGCTTGCTATATTGTTCTTTAACCTACTCTATTCTACTCTTTCATAGACTAGCCTAGCCTAGCCAAATCTAGGAATTGCTCTGCTCTATTATACTCTGCTTTCTCTGCTCAGCTCTACTCTGCTCTTCTTTCCTCTACTCTACTCTTCTCCTCTTTGATGTACTCTACGCTGCTTTACCCTACTCTACTCTACTTTACTTTGCTCTGCTCTAATTTGCCCTACTCTACTCTACTCTACCCTGCTCTTCTCTATGTTACTCTAGCCTAGCTTAGCCTAGCCTAACTAAGCTATACTCAACTCTACTCTACTCTATCCTAGCTTAACCTAGCCTATCTTTGCTAGCTTACTCTAGCTTAGCCTAACGTAACCTAGCTCTACTCTACTCTACTCTACTCTACTTTAGCCTTACTTAATTAGGGCAAGCTAACCTTTCTTTACTCCACTCTACTCTACTATAGCCTTGCTTAGCCTAGCCAGGTCTAGCCAAACTTAGCACTGCTCTGCTCTTTTCTACTCTGCTCTATCTACTCTACTTTTCTTTACTCTGCTCTATTATTCTCTACTCTACTCTACTCTACTATACTCTAATCTACTCTATTATACTGTAGCCTAGTCCAGCTTCGTCAACCCTAATCTAACTCCACTCTACTCTACTTTACTCAGCTTGACTCTACTTTACTCTAGTTGAGCCTAGCCTAGCCTATCTTAGCCTAACTTAGCCTTATTAAGCCTAGCCTAACTTAACTTTATTCTACTCTACTCTATAATACTGTACTCTACTCTACTCTAAAATAACCTAACCTAGCTCTACTCTACTATAGTCTAGCCTTGCTTAGCCTAGCCTAGCCTAATCTAGCTCTTTTCTACTCTACTCTCCTCTACTCTGCTCAGCTTTACTCTACTTTACACTACTCTACTTTACTCTACTATACTCTTCTCAACTCCACTCTAACCTAACCATACCTAGGTAAGCCTGACCCAGCTCACCTCTACTCTATTCTAGCCACAGCCTTTCTTGTCTAACCAAGTTCTACTCTACTCTACTATACTCTGCTCTGCCTAGTTCTACTCTGCTCTACTTTGCTATACTATACTTTGCTCTACACGACTTTACTTTGCTCTTTTCTACCCTAGCGTAGGCTAGCCTCGTCATGCCTAGCCTAGAACTTTTTTACTCAACTCTATTCTATTTTACTCTTCTCTACTCTACTCTACTTTACTTTAGCCTAACCTAGCCATACCTAACCTAGTATAGCCTAACCTAACCTACCATTACTAAACTCTCCTCTACTATACTCTACTCAACTCTACTCTACTCTACTTCCGACTCAAACCTAGCCTAGCCCAACTTACCTCTACTCTACTCTACTCTACTCAAGCCTAGCCTAGCATAACTAGCTCTGCATTGCTTTGCTTTGCACTACTCTGATCTGCTCTACCTTACTCTTCTTTGCTCTACTCTACTCTTTTCTACTTTACTCTGACCTACTCTTCTCTGCTCTGCTCTACTCGACTCTCCTTTACTCTACTATACTTTAGCCTAGCTAGTATAGCTAGCTCAGCTAGCCTAGCCTACCATAGTGTAGCTATACCATATTGTAGCCAAGCCTATCGTTTCCATGCCTAATGTAACTCAACTTTACTCTACTCTAATCTATACTTCTCTTTTCTACTCTACCTTACTTTAGCCTAGCTTAGCCTACCTTAGCCTAGCTTAGCCTGAACTTGCTCTACTCTACTCTCTGCTACTCCATTATACTCTACTCTAATCTACTCAACCCTAGCCTAGCCAAACTTACCTCTACTCTATTATACTCTACTCTAACCTAACCTAGCTCTATTCTACTCAGTTATGCTCTACTCTACTCTGCTTTGCTCTACTTTACTTTGTATTTGCCTTCTCTACTTTGCATTCCTCTACTCAGCTCTAATCTGCTCTATTCTTCTATGCTCTACTCCACACTTCTTTTCTCTACTCTGTCTTGCTCTAGTCTACTCCACTCTAGCCTAGTTTACCATAGCCTAACCTAGCCTAGCCTAACATAGCTCAACTTTACTCTACTCAACACTTCTCTACTCTACTCTACTATTTTTTAGCCTAGCCTAGCTTACCTAAGCCTAGCTAAGCCAAACCTAGCTCTATCCTACTTTACTCTACTATACTCTACCCAACTCTGCTCTACTCTACTCTAGTATAACCTAGCCTAGCCTAACTTATCTCTATTCTGCTATACTCTACTCTACTCTACTCTGCTCTACTCTACTCTACTCTACTCTATTATACTCTATTCTATTGTACTATACTATAGCTTAGACTAGCTTAACCTAGCTCTATTGTACTCTAGTCTACTATACACTACTATACTTTACTCTACTCCACTCTACTCTTCTCTAGCCTAGCCTAACCTAACTCTACTCTACTTTATCATACTCTACTCTACATACTCTACTTTACTCTATTCTACTCTACTCTTCTCTATAGTACTTTACTCTACTCTAACCTAGCCTAGCCTAACCAAGCTTTACTCTACTTTACTCCATTGTAGACTACTCTAACTTGGCCAAGACTCGTATAGCCTAACCTAGCTCTACTCTAGTCTAGGCTAGCCTCACCTAGCCTAGCCTAACCTAGCTCTACTCTGTTATGCTCTACTTTACTCTACTCAACTCTACACTGCTCTTCTCTATTCTACTCTACTCTTTTGTGCTCTGTTCTAGTATGCTCAACTCTGCTCTGCTCTTCTCTACTCTTCTCTACTTCTTCATACACTACTCGAATCTAGCCTAGCCTAACCTAGTTTAGCCTATCCCAATCTAACCTCACTTAGCCTAGCTGAGTCTTACTCTACTCTACTCTACTATAGTCTATTTTATTCTACTCTAACAATGCTAAGCTTAACTTAGCCTTATGTTATTATATTTTACTCTACTCTACTCAAGCTTAGTCTAGCTTTTCCTAGCTTAGCCTTGCCTAACCTAGCCCTACTCTAGTTTACTCTACTCTACCTTACTCTATTTTACTCTAAACTAGCTAAACAAAACAAAACCTAACTCTCTGCTACTCTATTATACTCTAACAAAAAAAAGCCAAGACTAGCCTAGCCTAACCTAACCATACTATACTCTACTTTACCCAACTCTACTCTACTCCAGCCTAGTCTAGCCTAACCTCACCATGGCTCTACTCTACTCCACTCTACTATACTCTTCTTTTTTTACTCTACTCAATCTTAACTAAGTCTAAATTAGCTTTATGCTACTCTACTCAACTCTATTCTACTCCACTCTAACCTAGCATAGCTTATCTTAGCTTAGCCTAGCTTATCTTAGCTTAACCTAGCCTAGCCTTACTATACTCAACTTTTCTCTGCTCTGCTCTATTCTACTTTACCTTACTCTGCTCTAATCTACTCTGCTCTACTCTACTCTATTGTACTCTACTCTACTTTACTCTGCTCTTCTCTACTCTATTCTTCCTTATTTTACTTTGTTATGCTCTGCTCTTCTTTGGTTTACCCTACTCTACTCTACTCTACTTTACTGTACCTTACTCTATTTTATTCTACTTTAGCCTACT